>VOQJ01020421.1:1431-14307 GCA_015052665.1 Apistogramma diplotaenia | reverse complement strand
CCTCAACCTCCCACCCCCCCCCCCCCCCGACACACACACTTCTGCTCTACCTCGACTCCCTCTCTCCCTCTGACCTCTACCTTTGTTGATGCACCTCCCCGAGTTTCGCCCGCTCCTCCTCGTCCTCTCTCGCCCCCTCTATCCATCTTCCTCTCATCTCTTCTTTGATGTGGTGATGCGGGGTTATCTAGGGTTCTCGTCTAAGGGGAAAAGGCAGGGGGTGAGAGAGCTCGAGAGGGGGGGAGGAAAAGAGACAGAATGAGAAAAAAGACAGGGAGAAGCAGCAGGAGGAAGGGCTGAGGAGATGAGAATTTCTTTTCCTCTTCTCTCTGTAACAGCTCTTTCAACTCACCCTTCACCTTCACCTTCACCTTTTAAAAAAATAAGTGAATGCAAAGACATGCCTGAATTTATTTTTTTTATTAATAAAACATCCCACTGTCCCCTCTGGATGAAAACCGGAGTCTAATTCCGGTCTCAAAATCCCATTGCCACGGCTTAAGCGAGTGGCGAAGCGTGGCGGAAAACCAGCACGACCTCAGTCAGCACGCTCTACTGAAGATGTCTCTTTTTCTCCATATTTATTGAGGTTTTTGTTGTTGTTGTTGTTGTTTTCTTTATGAAACTCTCTCTTTAGCTAAGTTGGGCAGTATATTATTTGTAAATTCCCATATCCCTTTGCCCTGGTCATATCCTACATGGTAGAAAATACACAGGAGGAGTTTTTTTTCTTTTTTTTGAAATCGATTGAACTGAATGAACATGCTTCATATTAAATGATAGTGCATATTTTTCAGTATTTTGTTTATTGAGCTGTTTTAAGAAACAGTCTGGGAGGAGGGAGACAGTTTTCTCTGCCAACTTTTTCCCCTTCGGGGCCACCAGGTCACAATCCTGCCAGCCAGCACACGATGTAACCTGCCAGCTCTATTTAAATACGCACTTTTATGCAAGCACAGTCACCTACACACATGCTGCTGCTGCTGCTGCCACCAGCGTGCAGAAATGCACATGCACACACTTGCTTGTAGGTCCCGTGTTATGTCGGGCGCAGCACTGAGGCCGGAGAGATTACTGTTAATGAACTGATCAGGGGCCTGCAGGCATCTGATCAATGTCCTGTCTTTACAAGTCATGCCATGATGGGATTAATGCACATACAGTTAAGTAAGCTGGGGTGCATGTTTACACTCAGAACAGCAAAATAAATATTTGGTCCAATTACTTTTAAACATCCTACACATTACGTAGTCCATATTTCATTCTTTTTATTAGCTATTAGCCATGTTTACATGCTTTCAAGTCCTGAAACAGAGGAGGGGGTGTGTAGTCTTGCAGAGCAAAAGAGGTTGTCAGGTATTGTCCACGTGAGATGTTGGTCCACCTCTGCAGTGCCTTCGACCACACTGGTTGGGCTGAACATTATGAGATCACTGTAACTGTTTGCAGGAATTTCCCACATTATAAGTGTGAATTTATGAAGAGTACCTGCTTGATATACAGTTGTAGTCAAACGTTTACAGCCACTCTTCATGGGTATGATGGTCAGGGTTATTTGGGGCTTTTAATCCAAAATAAATTCAAACTTCTTCAACAAATTCTTGTTTCTCTCTGGAAAAAGCAAATTTAAAGAAATCAGTTTGCTGTATGTGAACAATGCGAAATAAACTGGTTTCTCTGTGTGTGTGCAGAGACACATACCACATGCGTGTGACTGTTCCATCTGTGCATCATAATTAGCGATATAGGCGACTGACAGCGCTGCATTAATTGAGTGCAACATTAAATTGCCTCCTGTGCTGGTCAAAGTTGCCAGGGTTAACAACTTTTGTCTGTCGGAGACCCTAAACGTAGTCGATATGAGACCCGCTAAATATCAGCAAATTAACATGCAAGCATGCTGACTTTTTCATTAAGCTCCCCACTGACTTTACTTAAAGTCAACTCACAAACACTCTTTAGTGTTTTCTTTCAACATTTGCAAGAAGTAAATGTCTGCTGCATGACATTTTTTAAAAAGAGAGGTTCAAATCCATTTTCAAAGTGGTGCCTTTTCCCTGATTCAGAAAACATGGGAAATTAAAATATCACTGATATTATCCTCCTCTGTGTTTATTTTTCTTTGCAATATTTAATAATTGCAAACACTAACTTCAAAAGAGTAAAAAGCTGAATACTCAGCTTTCTCACAATCAAACTGCCACCACAGAAATCAAGTTCAAAAGAGTGTTTTCAGAATTCTGAACACATTCAAAAAATAATGTGTGGCGTGTGTGCGAGTACATGTGCGTATGTACTTGCGTTACCAAAGACATAGCACTCAAGGAATTGTCGTGAATTGTCTCTCCCCTGCACCAAATAGCCAATCAGCAGCTGCACTGGGAAACATGAGCCAATCACATTTCACAGTCACTGTGTTGACAAGCAGTCTCTGTAACGTAAAATCATTTTCAGTAGAAGACTTCAGCGAAGGTCAATGTCAGATGTTAGTTAAGTCTCCCGGAAATGAGTGCAATCAGTGTGATGTCCTCTGAGGGAGTGGGGACCTCACTGTGTGTATCATGTGCTTCTGTGTCTGTGTTTGCTGCTGTTTTCTGAGGGGACACTTTCAGTGTTCAGCCTCACGCACAACAGCACTCCAGCCACTCTGGTGAGGCCAAGCCATTGCCATAGTAACTGGTCCACTGAAAAACTGATGGTACCATTGTGGGAAAGAGTAAGCCAGCAAACAGATAAGCACTGTTCCGTGTGGACCTTTCAGCCATGACCAGCAACAAGATTTTTGGTAAATTTCTGAGGTCATCGGGTGCTCATGTAAACCAGCAGGCAGTGCGGTGTTTGCAAAGCTGTAATTTGGTGTGAATGCACTTGAGTTTGTCCATGCAGCGCACGTGAGCACACTTGGCCGAGCTCAGGTGTGCTGGGTCTTCCTGTGGTCCATCAGCATGAGGGGGCCCTGTGCCTCCCACAGGATGCGTTGATTGGTTTGGCCCAGGCTGAACCAGGACACCCACCAGGCCCTCTGTGGTACCAAACTTATTCACTGGAGAACTTGTGTTAACTCAACATGGGGATCTGCCAGAGCGCCTTTGCTTGGAGCAAAGATGTTTTTGTAAATATGCTGCACTGGCAAAAATACAGTGGGGAATTTGGCCAACCTTCAAGCTAATACCATAGAGGGGGTAAATAAACCTGCAAGAAAACCTACAGTGTACAAACATGTGAGTGTGACCAAAGAGGTTTATTTTTTTTATAAGCAGACTTTTCTTATGTCTAGACAATCTGCTGAAGTTCAAACCAAGCACCAAAATGGGGAAGAGGAAGAATGGGGGGAAGAAGTGACTTTGAAGGTTGCTGTCATTAGGTGGGCTGGCCTGAACATTTCAGACACTGATTTACTGGAGTTTCCCACGCAACCATGTCTAAGGTTTACAGAGAATTGTCTGAAAAAGAGAAAATACTGAGTGAGTGGCAGTTCTGTGGGTGAAAATACTTTGTCAATGCCAGCGTGCAGGGGAGAATGGCCAGACTGAGAGGAAGACAACAGCCACTCAAACAACCGTTCATTACAACCAAGATACGCAGAAGAGCATCTCTGAATACACAACACATCAAAACCTGAAGCTACAGCAGCAGAAGACCACATCAGGAGCCACTCCTGTCACTGAGAACAGGAAACTGTTTCACTTCTTTTGGCTGTTTTCTTGGCACACTTTGTGCCCTTTAGTACCAACTGAGCATTGTTTAAACACCACAGCCTATCTGAGTATCTTTGCTGACCATGTCCATCCCTTTATAACTACAGTGTCCCCATCTTCTGATGGCTGATTCCAACAGGAGAATGTGCCATGTCACAAGACTCAGATCATCTCAAACTGGTTTCTTGAACATGGCGATGAGTTCACTGCACTCGAATGTCCTCCACAGTGACTGGATCTCTGTCCAGTAGAGCACCTTTGGGATGTGGTGGAATGTGGAGACTCAAATTGTGGATCACCACCTGATCCAACTGTGTGATGCCATCATGCCACTACGGACCAAAATCTCTGAGGAATATTTCCAATACCTTGTTGAATCGGTGCCGTGAAGAATTAAGGCAGTTCGAAGGCAAAACAGGACTCCAGCCTGGTATTAGCAAAGTGTACCTATAAACATACAATTGTTGGATTCTAATGTGCTACACAGGAAGCAGATTTAATGCTTATCTACAAATTCTCTCACATCTACAAGTCACTTTGCAACCCACCTCCACCACAGTCAATCCACTTTAACCTGCTTACAACTTCAACAAAGTCACTGATGCCTCCTCTCTTCTTAGATCTGTGCTCAGCTTCACAGAACAGAGCCCCACCTCCAAATATAAATGATCGCAGATAGAAAAAAAAAGCATGTTAGTGATAGTAGAGTGAATCGTGATCTATTGAGCGAGTCCAACCCAGCGCTAGCAAGATGGTGAGCAGGGTGCAGCTATATACTTTCTGAGGTGTATGTGGACACATTTTTGGTGAGCTAACATACTGTACCTGTACTTATTACACACGTTTGTCACATGTTAGCATATTGCATGTTAGCATTCACTTCCAAACCAGTGTATGTGAGTCGCAAGGCTACACAACACATAGTAAACACTTAAGAGAAAAAGTGGGATCTGGCAGGTGATCAGCTCACATGTGCTGTCGTTGACGTGTTAATGGGCCACTGAGCAATCAATTCAGCCTAATCTACCTTCATAAAAATGGAAGAAGCAATGCCAAACAGCACCAATACCTTTTCCTGATTGCAGACAAAACCTGTGTAGCTTTAAATGTTCACACTAAACCATCATGGATGGTGTTATTTTACCTGCTCAGTCCCTAATTTGTGTACGTGAGTTAGTCTTCATCCTGTTAGCTTGGATGCTGGTTGTGTCTCATATTCTGATAATGCACACTGTAATATGAATAAATTAGGTAATTAAAATAAAAGAACAAATTTAATGGTACATGTCGCCACTCTTCAGATCACTACCGGTGATGGTTTCAGTAATTGTGATCATAATATGGGGCTGTATCACACGTGTGTATTATCCTGTGCAACTGTGTCTGCAGTCATAAAAAAAACTTAAGTTAACATTTCATAAGGGATTGTGTTCATATATCATGCAAGCTGCGGTGATGAAACAACCCATTATCATTGCATCGCATTATCATAACCAAGAAACCTCAGGAGAACCAATTGTTTCTGAGTAGAGGCACAGGGACACAGAGAAGGCCGGAGTGGCAGTTACTCAAAGAATGACACAGAGATGTGGAGAGAGATGGCGAGCTACTGACGGAGCCTTGAAAGAAAAGAAAAGCAGGAGAGAACGATGGAGAAAGAGACAAGTGGAAGGATGGATGGAGAGGAGCGCGATGAAGGGATCTTGCAGTACCTGTGATGGATGAGCTTCAGCTCAGGTGTGACGGCACGACCAAATTAAATCACTGAGTAGACAGCAATGAACGAGAGACAAGGTTATCACTTTCGCTCCTTCCTCTTCCCCCTTCCCCTCTCCGTCTACCACCCTGAGCCTGAGTCTCAGCGGTCTGTCCTCACTTTACTATCGTCAGCCCTCCGCCTCTCGGTCTGCGGGGAGAGCCGGCCTTCACTTCTGAGTGTTGCTAGACATGTTTCAATCATGTCCTCTGGGAATCTGCTTTATGCCATCACTTACTTTCACTCAGTAGCTTGATGGATATGGCTGTCTATAAGAAACAATATTCTTAAGTAAAACGAAAAAAAAATGCTGAAATTTAAGAGCCGATGCCACTCAGTGAAAGTATATTATAGGGTCCAAAATATGTTCACACCCTTTTTTGGAATACATTTTCACTGGCTTGGCTCCAGTATTCCAATTATGGGGAAACAGTATAGTATACTGTATGATCATATTTAGGATCAAAGCATGATTCCAGATTTGTGCATACAGCCACAGACGCACAAATCTGTATCATAACCGTGCTCCTAAGCACAAACCCACACCAGTAAAGAAATAAGATTGATGTACTGTAGAAGAACCTGACGTGCTTTCACAGACGTCTGACCTCAGCTCCATCCAACACCTGTGCAGCTGTGTGGGAGCAAATCCACGCAGCCAGCTTCCAAAATCCAACGGGAAGCCTTCGGAGAGCAGCAAATTACAGCCTGCGGTTTTAGAAAGGAAGTAATCAACAAAGCTTCATCTGTACAAGATGAAAGTGAACTAATCAAATTAGCATTAAACATACAGTATAGATGAGAAAAATGAATATTTAATCAGATGAGTCTGAGCTGCTGCGTGCTTATTTACCTTTCAGTCTTTCCTCTTAATGTGGAGGCAGAAGGTGATTTTACTTTGCCTCATCCTGACTGAACACTATGTGATTAACACGGGCTTGTGCAACAAGTATGAACTAACGAAACCGAAATACAAAGTAATAAAGTTCGTGAGATTATACAGTAACCAAGGTTACACAGTGTTTCCTTTATAGTGGGAACATGGATGGGAGGTGGAAGGGATGGCAGTAGAATAAAGGTTTAAATCAACCGCAACCGCATCGTTAGGACCCTCTGTCTGCGAACTACAGCTGAAAATTGGCTTTCAGCTACATGTTCTACAAGCACGCACTTACTTTTGCATTTAATTAAGCTTCTTCAGTCACTGTTTGCTTTCGCTTGTTTCCTCTGGTTAAGGCACTGAAACTTCTTGATTGGGTTTAGAAAAATGGCAAGTAAGCATCCACAGTACGTGAGACCGGTTTTAGGGAAACTGATGAATACAGCCTGGTTTGATTTACCCATTTGCTCAGGTCCACGATGACGGTGGGATAAGATCGCTCGCTTTCTGAAGGCGTGAGTAAGTCGACCGTGAAGTATCATTAAAGCGTCGTTTTTAAGGCCAAATGAAGATGAAGGAGGAGGTTTGACCATCCGCACATCCGTTACATCTGGGAAAATCTGAAAAATGAAAGCTCCACATTGACTTCACATTGCTTTGTTAAAACAAGATACTATGATTTTATTGAAAATGTATATGGTACTGGGTAAAATATAAATAGGAGGGAAAGAGTGTCTGAAGTGCACCACATTTCATTTCCATCATCATCATTCCATTTCCATTCATTTCTCTCCATATGATTAACATGTGCACAGTTCATCACAACATGACAAACTGATGTTGGCACTGATGGGAACTGCTCTGACCCTTCCTGCAATATACAAACGTGTTGACAGAGGAGGCTATTTCACGGCGACTGTTCCCTGACCTCTGACCTTTCACTTTTGACCAGTCCCATCGGCCAGACATAATGATCGGTTGCCATACTGTTGGTGCTGACATCGACATCCCCTTGTTGCTCCGTCACATGGACAATGGCTCACTTGTATGAGTGAACAACACACAATGGTTTGTTAAAAAGACGGATGTTGTTGCAGGTAGAGGGATCGAAAAAGGGCAACGAAAAGATGAATTTCTGAAAATCTGGAAAAATCGGATTCACTTCGGCTCAAGAAAAATCATCTAATCCTCGCTCCTTTTTGAGGCATTTTCAGATTTTGCACCGTTTGCTTTTCTGTCACATCCGAAACACACCTCATCTCTCTTCCACAGTTGAAAATATGACGCCCTAATACAGGAATCCACAAGTTAAATCCGCGCTTAGGCTGCCGGGATGATGGTTTCCATCAAATACAAGATTTCAATCCGCCTGGATTTCTTATGCAACTTCTCCACATGGCTTCTATTGCAACTGATAAACAAGTTCAGAATAAATTAAAGGTTTTACTTCACCGCAAAACATTTCTTTGCAGTCTTTCTCGAGTCTGTACCAGCTCTCTTGAGTCAGGGCTAATTCAAAGCCCTGATCTGAGCAAGTAAATTCCAAGCAAAGCACTTAAACCGCATGTACACACACAGGCATCCACACAACACAGAGCTCATCATCAGCAGTCTCATTATGTTGTTGATTCTTCGTCTCCCTACAGACAGTGCTATTTACCCAGTGTCTCTGAGTAGAGGGAGACGGGTAATGAGACTGATGTGTGCAGGGGTGCGTTCTGGGTAATTTGTTTGATACAGGAGCTGATGGGAGGTGAAAGGATCAAAAGATTAAAACAACCTTTTTTTTTTCTTCCTTCAACTTCTCTCCGTCTTTACCGCGGCCCCCCTCTCGTTGCAAAAAACGCTGAGAAACAGTCGCAGTCTGGTTTTAAATCCTCACTTTGTCAATGTTTAAGGGCAGGATGTCGTCACATGCCGCCCCTGGAAGCAGAAATATACCTTACTGAGGTGAAGTTACACACCTGTGACCTTTGACTCCCTCATTAGTGACCCCTGAACAATCAAAGAAAGCCCAGAGGAGTCAAAGCTTCCTCAGAAATGCATCAGGTGTGGCTTTTCAGTGCACATGTTCTCACACATTTGTTCAGGGAGCCCATAACATGAGAGGGGTCTTAAAAGAATTGGGTTTTCTTTTTTGCCTGAAGGTTATTCTTGTGACAGAGTCTTTAAACTGACAGTAAAATAGCTTCCGTGTGTACCGGGGCAGTAACGATGCTCTCCGGTAATGTGCAACAGGGCATAAGATAAAGAGATTTCGGGGAGGCTACTGCAGGTCTTCTTCTTCTAAATCAAAAAGAGGCCCCAACAAAAAATGTGAATAATGTTAGAGAGGTGCCCTTGGCAGATTGCTAAGATTATATCTGTCGTCTTGCAGATCTACAGGAAGCATTAGAGGGCGCATCTCTCTTTCGTAGCTGTCGTCCCTTCAAATAAAAATTGATCACAATGCTTTAACGCAGTGATAACGTCATGATAACATATACAAATCATGTGCATGACTTGCACAGATGTACTCTGCCTGTACCTACTGAAGAGTCATGGAAAAAATTTAGCATAACATTAATTCACTCAGGTCCCAAAGTTAAGCTTACAGGCTGTCCCAGCTGATCTGCTGCTCTCTGCCAGCCTGCCTCAGCTGAAAGGCTCAAGCTGCAATTTTTCACTGGAAGCTGCTTTGCAACTGCCAACCCATCCCCTCCACAGATGCTGTAATCTGACTTTGTGCCATATCTGCTGTCACCGATGCCTGCTCCATTCTGCGCCGGGGTCTTGCTGCTGCTCTCCGCTCCGTATGCTGCAGGGAGGGCCCAGAGGTGAGCCGTGCTGCAAAGAGGAAATCACTGCAGATGGAAATAACACACGCATTTTGACTGCAGTGGCGCCGACTGACGTGGTTTATGCAAGTCTTAAACAATTATCCTGGAAGGTAACTCCAGTGGCCGTAAGTGAATTTATCAAAACCTTTGGTCAGGTTTTATATGAAAGGACAAACATCAGCTTTAAGAAAGCAACCATTTCACTGTTATTAGCGTGTGTGTGTGTGTCATTATGGTGAAATGTGGTCCTGGTTTGGTTTTGATCTGTTTGGCAGGTGTTTGTCTGTGTGCCTGTGAACAGATATCGTCTGTGCTGCTCCACACGTGTGTCGTGAAGACCACATGTTATGAGCGCGGGCAGTGGGCACGGAACTGTTTTAACAGTTGTTCTTGTCAGTGAAATTAAAAACTCAAAAATGAAAAACAGAGACATCGTTTTATCGTTGACGCCCGCATACATAGCAGAAAAAAAAGAAAAATTAATTAGACACAAAGTTAACTTTGAATAAAAGTCGCAGAAATATTTTTAGTCTTGGTCTTCAGACATAAACATGACACACTGTCACTGCATTCACCAAAGAACAAACACATTTTAGAGTCTTTAAATGATTTTTGCAAAAAAAAATAAAATAAAAGTTCTCATTTCCTGACCTCACAGTGTTTCTTCTGTGACCACAAACAGAACTATCAGCATGATGTAATGCAGCGCAACAGAAAACTGCTGTAAATATTTCATGATTTTTGTTTTGTTTTTCTCGAGACTTCTTGCTACCTTATTCACAAGGCTTCTTTCTCTTGCACTTTTACTATTACACATAAATAAACACATCTTACAGTATAACACAATGAAATATGAAAACCTTAACATTTTGGCCTTAAACTGAAGCGCACGACTCTGGAGTCCATGTGTACAGTACAGTGCGTGAGCAAAGTGCAGTGCACAGACGATCAGACTGAGACAGCAGAGTAACACCAGTGGGAGCAGGGGGAGACAAGAACCAGGAGAACGGGCCGGATCAAGGCAGTCCAACATGAGGGAAAGAATGCTGGAACATTTGACACATGGTATGATGATGATTTAGCACAGAGAGAGGTGAAGACAGAGACTACATGCACACAGAGAAGTCAAAAAATTAGGCGCAGGTGGCGTACAGGCAGGAACAGGGGCAATAAAATAAGAATGAGAACACACATTTAGGTCGAAAAGCATAACTGAGGAGCTGTGACGGGACCTCACAAACCGCTGCCTGAAAAGTTCAAATCAAGCTGAAAATGAACTGAAGATGAGCTGTGTTAGTAAAAGTCTTTCCTTCTTAACTTATTTCAAGTTACACTAACTCGGGTTATTGTCATGTGGGCAAAAACTGTTAAAGGTGCCACAAGCTTATAAACACACACGCTAACAGTAGGGTAGTCAGGGTTCATTTAGGAGCTTCATTTTGTGATAATTCATCTGAATGATATTTATATAGTGCTTTTATTTGTAAGGTAAAAACTCTACAGTATTGGAACGTGAACACCATCAATCACAGTGACAGTGGGCAGGAAGAACAGGAAGAGACCTCCAGAAGAACCAGGCTCAGGGAGGGGCGGCCATCTGCTTCAGCCAGTAAGTGGGTGAAGGGAAAACATGGGAGAAACTCTGATAACGCTTTGATTTCACTTCTTTTCTTGCCAGCGAGATTATGATGCAAGCTGAACTGGAAGGATGCTACTGTCGACTGATGACATCACACCGACAGCGGTACCAATAAGTTGATTGAATCATCCGCACACCTGTAAAGCTTTGTGACATTCAAACCCGTCTCTCTGCTACTTCCTGCTATAGTTGGAGCAAATTTTTTCCATGACACACACAAACACAGACACACACACACAGAGTGGAATTATCTGCAGCGGCCACTATCAGCAGGAGTGACGGCGCATAAGATGTCTGTCACTACATGAACTTTACGAAGCAAAAAGCAGCCAAATGCAATTTGAGCTGAGCAACCCAAAAATTAATGCACGGTTGCTAAGATGTATTCACAGCAACAACATAAAAGGTGACATTTGAAAGGTAGCACATTAGCAAAATACTGGATACATTAATTCAGCGTGGCTAAAAGCCTTGTTACCATTCACAGTTTGAGGCTGAATGTACAATTAAAAGACAGAGAGGAAGGACGGGGAAGAGGGGGAACACGGGCGATAGAGAGACAGAACAAAAGGGAGCAAAGGAAAGAGAGAGGGGGGAGGAGAGCGCGAGGGAAAGTCTTTCATGTCTCCCCGGAGTTTGAAAGGACTCCCTTTCATGTGTGCATTGTCATATTTTCTCTGTTCTCTTTCCATTTGCTCCACCTCTCTCCCCGTGATAAAGACATCACTCTTTTAATACATGGAGGGCAATACAGATGAGAATGGGAGCAGTCGCTGAAGCCTCTGCTGCAGAATAAATGCACATCTGGATGCAAGAAACCGAGTCTCCTCAAAACCACACACTCAGACTTTACAAATATATTTTGCAGGAACTAAATTGTTGCCAGAAAACGTTTATATTAAGGCTTATTTACATATTATTATATATATCTCGTATCTGAGCAAACTGCTCGTTGGCAACATATTTAATTTGTTTTGGCTCCTGGCGACTAATGAAGTTTGATCAACATCAAATCATGTCGCGCAGCTCTTACGTTTCATCATCAGGATGATGTCTGATAGCATTTCAATTTTCAAACATTTCCAAACATTTGCATCGCAAATCATCACAAATATCGTAGTGGAAACATTACATTCAGTCACTTCCTGCAGATTGCCACATACACAGCTGATCAAATCATCACAAAACGTGCAGTCACTGGAAAAAAACACCAACAACAAAAAACACATCTGCAAACAATCAGTCAACTAGTTGCATTTCATTCTTGATTTAAACAAAATGTTTCATGTTCTTTTCTCCCATTTTTTAAAAAACAGTCTTACCAAAACCACACAGCTGTGATTTACCGTAGGATTTACCATTAATCCTAAACAATTCGGAAATTCGACGACCGAAGATCATTTCTCCATCTGTGAAGAAACAGAAACCTAAAATATTGGCTAAGGTTAGGAAAAAGATGGTAGCTGGTTAAATATTTAAGAAAAAAATAAGTTAACAGTGGCAAAAAAAAAAAAAACTTGCAGTATTTCTCAAGTGATTTAAAGTACAGTGATATATTTTGATGTGTTCTGCCAGCATGCTATACATAAATCATGCCAAGACAGGTGTTTTTTTTCCTTCTTTCTCTTTTTTTGGATACAAGCCAGACATCACAAGTGTAATGGTCAGAGGGGCAGGGGAAATGTAATAATGAAGGAAGCACAATGAAACTGTGGGGAAATGAGTGGAAAGCCTGACGACCTGGCAGACGAACAGAGAGAGCAGAGGAGTATGTATTTATGTACTGGGCCGGTTATTATCTGATTGAACACAGGTGTGGCAGAAACAGAGCTAACAGGAATCAAAGAAGCTTAGACAGCAACAGAAAGTAACAAATGTAAAATAATAACACGGAGGATGTGCGACATAAAGCAGACTCTCCAGCATCAAAGTCTGGAGAGTTCGATCTCCTCCCTTCCACCTGCATGAAGCATAAGAACAGCGCACGTCTCTGAGTGTCATCTGGGCAGCAGTTCTCCATCTTCCTAAATGCATTTGTGGAAGGCAAGTAGCAGTGTTTTGTTGGAGATGCTGCATTAGGTTCA
>VOQJ01020409.1:6280-19421 GCA_015052665.1 Apistogramma diplotaenia | reverse complement strand
TACAGTGTAACACAGGACACCTGAGTTAGTGTGTGTGTGTGTGTGTGTGTGTGTGTGTGTGTGTGTGTGTGTGTGTGTGTGTGTGTGTGTGTGTGTGTGTGTGTGTGTGTGTGTGGCGTTTAGGTTTCCTCAGCCTTAGAGTTTAGTTTCCCTCGGTCTCCCTTCTGTTGTAGTGTCTCTTGGGTCTGTTATTCCTCGTGTTCTGTTAAGGCTGCGCCATGGTTGGTCACTTCCTGTTTTACTTTGACAGTCTCGTGTTGCCTGTGCTCTGTGTTTAGTTTTGCTTCCTCTGTTATTAGTTTCATTTGATTCACCTGTGGCTCCCTGCTGTGTCCACTTGCCCTGATTTTCTTGTGCGTATTTAAACCTCCAGTTTTTCTCTGTTCCTTGTTGCGTTGTTGTTGGTGTTTTCCCCTCCAGCTGTGTGTTTGTTTTGTTGTCCTCGTTCCCCAAGCTTGGTGTTTTTGCCTTTCGTGTAGCCTTGTTTGGGTTTTGTTTTGATATTTTCTGTTTTTGTATTTTTTGAGCCTCCTACAATAAAGCAGTTTGAGTTTTCATTCCACCCTGTCTTGCCACACAGCCAACCATGACAGTTTAATGCTTAACCAGATCAAGTCATTTTTATAACTTTACTTTTGGTTAATAAGCTGCTTTTTTTTCACATGTAAGACTCCAGAATCCATTCTCCAAAAGTACACAGAAGTACTGCGAACTTTTTTAAAGTATCCTTGAACTACACAGCCAGAACACCGCAATATTTGGTTGAAAGTGAGTTTGATGTGTTTACTCGTCACAACAATTGACATTTTTGTTAACAATGTTACAAAACACTGGATAGCTTGTTGATATTAGAAAAGGTTTTTTCCAGGATTAATGACAATACTGTGTCTAAACCGTTGTCCGTGTTTGAAGCGTTTCCATGTTCTCCATGTTCAGGCACACAGGAGACAGGACTTGACTGAAGTAGTGATCTCTTTAGCAGAAAGCGCAGCTAGCTGCTAATGCTAACAATCAGTTCAGATATTGGAAATAAGACGTGGATTTACTGAAGAGAGTATGTCTGTGTTACTGTAGAGCAGATGGACATCAACCTCACCACAGACAAAACCTGTAACCATGGCAATCATACAAGGAGGCAAATATGTAGCTTCATGTCTTTAGTTTTAAAAGAGCAAACTTAGAGTAGCCAACAGGTACCACAAAAATGAGACTCACTACAGTAATAGGTCGATAGCATGCCCGTGTGTGTGTGTGTGTGTGTGTGTGTGTGTGTAAGAGAGAGAGAGATAAAATGTGTGTGGTGTTTGCAGGCTACAGTCATCCAACAGGGCTAGTTGAAACTAATCTTGATATGTTGAACAAGCAAAGCTGCAACAGCAGCAGCAATCCCCCCCCCCCCTTTCCTCCTCGCCCCTCCCTCACCCCCTCTGATAAATAATAAACGACCGTTGAGTGGCTCCAATTTATGAGCCGGTGAGAGCAGGGGCCCGATAATGGACTAATTAGTTGTATCTCACATTAACTGATATTGGACACTCGGCTCCTCAATGCTAACTTTTATGTCTGGGATCTGCCCCGGGGGCCCAGATTTGGGACACCCAAAATGGTGGAGGAGGAGGTGGGAGAAGGGTAAATGGGGTAATTTTCTGTTCCGGTGAGACCGGGGGTAGGGCGAGGAAGTAAGAAGAGGTATTTGGGAAAAGGATCGCCAACTACTAACAGGTATTTCTGTGTATCAAAGCTTCCACAATCCCCAACGGAAACAAAACCAGAGAGGAAAACGCACAAACTGACAAAGTGGAGGTTTTCAGACTCTGGTCATGCAGCCGTGGTGGTGGAGGTGGTGGTGGTGGAGGAGGAACAAGGCAGGGTGGTGAAAACAGGTGAGGCTTTGTTTGGCTGAGATTCTGAGGTAGATCCATATCAGGAATCCTCTCCCGCTCTGCCTTGCACTCTCTCTGAGGTGGATCAGTTTACGGCGTGGAGACTTGCTGTCGCCTCTCTGTCGGCTGACAGACAAGCAGGATGGAAAGGAGGAAGGCAGAGGAGAGAGGAGAAAAATACGAGGAAGATTCTCAGTCATGAAACATTTCCAAAAAAAGAATTCAGAAGAGATTAGATAAAAGTTTTATGATCCCCGAGGGGAGACTGGGATGACCCAACAGCAGCAGCAGAGAACTGGATACTGATAAGACCTG
Source organism: Apistogramma diplotaenia (assembly GCA_015052665.1). Classification (NCBI taxonomy): domain Eukaryota; kingdom Metazoa; phylum Chordata; class Actinopteri; order Cichliformes; family Cichlidae; genus Apistogramma; species Apistogramma diplotaenia. The sequence goes on along the minus strand of VOQJ01020409.1, from coordinate 17,223 downwards.
AGAAAAGAGCAAACAGAGTGCTGAAGATAATACAACATGCACAAACAATAACAAACACTATGAAAATAGAGCATGCGCAACAAAAGACCTGCATAATAATACAAACATGAAACCAGAGATAATGTGGCCCAGAGATGAAAAATAAAGCTGTTTCATGACAGAAGAAGATTAAGGAAATGTCATCAAGGCTTTTTCTAAAGACCCTTTCAAACCTGCACCGCTTTCTGTAATCTGGCAACAGTTTCAAGTTTGTGAAACGTCCCCTCCATTTCAAGCCATTTGTTTTTCAAATTGCACGTAAAGAACCAGAGAGATTTAAACGTGTGTGAGGTGTAAGAGGAACAGAAGCAAATTGTGACAAAATGCAGATGTAACAGAATTTTTAAAATGTAAACATACCATCAGGGGAGTTTTTTTTTTTTTATTCCATCCATCCATTTTCTTCCACTCATCCTTTGCAGGGGCACTGGAACCTACTACAGCTGCCTTTTTTGCCCTTCTGTAATTTTTTAATGGCACTTGCTGGAAAATGAATATGTCCAACAATAAATGCAGGCAGCTGTTGGTTATTAAAATCCATTGTGTTGCCACATTGGTCTTACAAAATAAAAAAGTGAGAGGTGACTATAATAGGAGCCATAATTTACAACTTGAACATCATGCTGTATTTATTAAGATTTGGAACTGGCACCTGAGGCCATGAACTCATTCAGAAAGTCTTAATGAGGTCAGAGTTCAAGAGAGCATTGTGACCCACAGACATCTTTACTGTCTGAATCGTTTCTCCAAACAACAGAGATTTAAGGAATTTCCACCGTGGCTTCTTTTTGAAGACCCAGCAGCTGTGATCAAAAATAGTCAAATCAACTTACCTGCTTTAAATGTGACCATCTCTCATTCAAGGTCATCTCAGTGGGTGTGATCTGATAGCTTTGAACATGGCTGTTACATTTAGCTCTCTCTGATCACTTTTCACCACAGACCTCCTCAAGTTCTGTTTCAAAATGGCACAAAATTCACGTGAAGGATTGCTGAAGGACACAGAGCCGTGTCTCAAGCTTTCAGTCCCTAATATTCACATTGTGCGTTCTTTTTGAATTTTTTTCTAATAACATTTTCAGAAAACTTGATGGGCATGCAAAAAAAACAAAACAAAACTGGTGGTTTGATGTGCAGTAACTCCGACATGTTACCTCACTGCTGCACTGATACTGAAAGAATTCCACTGCAGCATAAAACAGAGACAAGAGAGGAGAAAAACTGAACAGCAAGTGCGAGGTAAAACACGTTTGGATAATTAGTCACCTCATTTCCAATTAATTAACACAGAACCACACAGCTCTGTAACCTGGGCTGCAGGTGTGTGTTTTATGTGGCACGTTTTCTCAATTGTTCAGCAAATGACATTTCTGTTCAGACACGCTTCAGCCTCTTCCCCGCTGATGCAGAAACCTGCTTCTTCGTAGGAATCAATCACATCATGTTACTACATTACAGTAGTAACAGTAGTAAAATCTTAAGGCTCTGACATTTTGAAAATTATATTTACGCTTTTTCTTCTTGTTATGAGTTAGATATTCAAATTAAGTCCTACCATGTGTCTGTACATAAAACCCATTAAGTTACAGCAAAGAGCTTTGCATAAAGACTAGAAAGCAGGGGGAAACTGCTGGCTCCAATCCAAAGCTAAGAAAATCTGGAAAAATACTCTTGAAGAATTCAATTAAATTTTATTTATATAGAACCAAATCACAACAAACAGTTGCCTCAAGGCGCTCCATATTTTAAGATAAAGACCCAACAATCAAAACGACCCACTATGAGCAAGCACTCGGCAACAGTGGGAAGGAAAAACTCCATTTTAACAGGAAGAAACCTCCAGCAGCATCAGGGTCAGGGAGGGGCAGTCATCTGCTGTGAGCGGTTGGGGCTGAGGAGTGAGAGACAGGACAGAAGACACACTGTGGAAGAGAAACAAGGATTATTAATAATAACTACTGATTAGGCCTAATAAATGCCTTAAAATGAATAGCTTTTATTTATAGACCAACATTTGAGTGGACACTCAAATCTGAGCTGTTACATGTGAACGTAAACCTCAATCTTTTACATTGTCGTTTGACATTTTTTAAAAATTAAAGTCTCATGTTAATCCTGAGTATCGACACAACTACAAAACAGTTAATCATCTTCACACAAGCTAACAGGGGCACTCTGCACATAGTGTTCTGCAAGAACTTAATATTCAGTTGTACTTTTACCCAAGTTTTTAGACACAGGCATTAATATCAAGTATTAACATCAAAACGTTACCTGCTGTAGTTTGTCTCATTGACTGAACCGCTCACTTCTCCCTGGAAGTCCAGTTCTGAACTCTTTCATTTGTAACACACCCTGGACTTACTGCCCTCCGCTGTTGGTATCCAAACAGTGACCCTGTGGTATCTATTTGAACCCCCTCCCTCAGACCCCTCCTCCAAAGTTACTGTCTTGTTTATGATCTGTTTTCATGTGTCTGTTGTTGTTTTGTGTCTTTTCGTGGTCACCTTTGCGTCTCTCTGTGGTTCGTTCTCGTCTGCCGTGACTTTGTCGCTCTGTTGTTGCACTGCATCTGCTGTCGTCTGATTTTCCAACAGGAAATGTCAGCAGTCGCGCAAACAGAACTGCTGGCCTCATCAGTGCTAGTTAAGACTTTTTTTTTTGTTCTAAGCGCTGCGTGTGAAGAGCTTCATCACAGTCAAAGTAAATGATTACATTTACAGCAATGTTCCTACATCGTTTATTTCAGAATTGCAGTAAATTATAGATTTGAGCTTAATCATCATATTAAAGCTGAGGAAATTATAGGCATCCTGTTAATCTGGCAAATGACCAACAAACCATTCCTCACGCTTGCTTCATAATCAGCGTTTCTGCTGTTTGAGGTCACGTTGGCAGATTACACCTACATTGATTATCTCGGGGCTTTGAAATGGCTGTTTGAGCTGGACTGATCTCTTACTTTCCACTGCCAAACATCTGAAGCTTCAATAGAATAGAAACGACAGCCGTGAATGCTTCCTTGTGTATTACATTAGTGCTGCTGTGGAAAGGAAAAGTCTCTATCTGAGATCAGCTTCTTTATTTACAACCACATAGCAACAAGCATCGTAGCCACAGAAACATGGAAAACCTGGATTTATCTGGATCTGAGAAGCTGATTCACTGTCAATGCTGTACATGTCGTGTTATTTTGATTTATACTTTTAAAAAAATAGTAAAATCTATAAAACTACGTTTGTTCCCTCAATTAAAGTTTCAGCAGCTGGCAGATCTTCACCGTGACGGTTTTGTTAAAGGCTGCTGTGCATGTCGGAACATCTTCCAGCTACTAAAAAACAGCATGTCCTCTAGCACTGGCAATCATCCCAGTGTGTCAAAGCACAGAGGCCACGGGTCCATTTACCAGGAGCTGCTGAAGTTTAGCAGCCCAGTTATATTCGTTTTAAAATCCTTTAGCTACACCACACCTTTGTAGCCCGGTTACCTGATGGTCTTTAACTCCTTTAGGCCTGTCGTCCACTCTGCTAAACCTTTCATGTTAAACTTTATACACAAATTCCACAGGTTTCAGGGCAAGAAGAAAAGACACGGAAATGTGCGCTAAATATTCCTCCATACATGTGTCCTAAATATCCCAACGTATTTGGGTGAATTTTAAAGAGCTTATTGAAAGAAAACAGAAAACACACGTTAGGTCTTTGTTTGTTGACTGTTTGTCGTCAGATAAACTTACAGACGCACTGAAGCATCAGAAGTGTTTCCGATAGCATCTTTGTCTTCTAATGCTTATATTTAATGGACAAAAGCGAGAGAGAGCTATCCCATGATCCCTTCTTCTGTGTTAAGTGGAGGTCAAGCAAGGTTCATTTCCAGCTGATCATCTTACAGAGAGCGGGAGGCCCTGGCTGTCCTCGGACAACCACAGACTTACCAAAGTGTAAAAGAGCCTTTTGAATTCACCACAACACGCATTTATAAACGAGTGTGTTATTACTGTCACCGTGACTGTGCCAAAGCTAAGAACGATCGAAAACAAGTCCTTTGTTTAAAACATAAAGTTTGGATTTTCACTTTCTACAATATGCGTTTATATGTTGCTGACTTTGAGGTTGACTTTGTTAAAACCGTAGCTGTTATGAGCTGTTTTCATAACGAGCAACAGCGTCGGAGCTGAGTGACTCGAGCATGAAACTAATAAAATAAATCACCTGTTGAGGCGAGTGTGATTTTAAAATAGCAGATTCTTTTTTTTTTTCCTCCTTTTAAATCACTCAGCATTCATGTGAACATGTTGGTGTATTTTATCCACAGGTTGTGAAACCCAAATCCACCTTCAATAGCACCTGTATGAATTAATGAATGGCGTACGTGGCTTTCTTTTCTGCACACGGACGATGGTTAAGTCAATTTTGACAGGCAATTAGGTAAAAGGACCGCAGAAATATTTTTCAAACAAAGGCTTTTGATCGCTTAATGGTTGGTAAATCCAGACCTCCTGCAGGACGGAGCTGGGTGGGTGGTTCAGGGAGGCAAAACACGGTCGTTTGCGGTCATAAACAGACCTCGAGCAGAAGTCAGGACTGGAGAGCAAACGGCCTCACACTGAGAAGGCCTGCACATAGAATAAGTGTCATAACTTTCTGCTGCGAACACTCATTCTCATGCATGTGAACACAAACATATGCATCTATAAAGGCTATAACGAGGTGTGTTAGCTCTTTCTGCAGTTGACTTGGGTTTGATTTCACAATAAAATGTAAAAGTGATATTTCAGTGCAGTCTCAGTACAGATCTCTGATCCACACACAAATTGTACCTTTACTTTGCATTCATGAACTTGATTTATTGCTTTAGTTTTCTCTGGACACAAATTTTCATCTGTACAGTCTAATTTGGACTTATATGTGTTCATGTACACAAAGTTAATGTTTCCTGCATTTGTGTGGAAAAAGTCGACGTTTGAAGCTTGTGAGAGGTTGGTGGTGAAAGCGATTCGTTTTACACACCAGAGACACATGTTTGAGTCATATATGTCATATGTTTTTGTACTTTGTGTTATCATTTATTGCAGTAAAATATTGAACTATATTACAAATATATAATGTGTGTCAGATTAAGTGACTTGGAATCAAAACTACCTGAGTAGATTTAGAAAAGATTCCTGGTTTAGGTTCAAATAAAACCGCTTGTTGTACATCTCTCTTTTCTTGGCTACCATGGTGACACACTCCTTTTTTTCAGGACAAATCATGTGTTATTAAGATGGAATACATTTGTTGGTGAAATACATTACTTGCAATCGTCAGTGAGTAGGTTTGGCATTTCGTGGATCCCACACCTCAACTTTTCAAACTGTTTAACAGGTAGGCAGGGATGGGGTCATAGATGCCTGTTTGTGACATGTAAAAGACGTGAAAGCTTTAAGAGAAAACCTGTAATGTCAAAATGTATGTAACATCTAATTCTGTTTACTCTGTTTATACCCTATTGTGCATTTATTCATTACTTATTAATCTCTTTTGTCCTGTCTCTCTCTCCTCAGCCCCTCAGCAGATGACTGCCCCTCCCTGAGCCTGGTTCTGCTGGAGGTTTCTTCCTGTCGAAAGGGAGTTTTTCCTTCCCACTGTCACCAAGTGTTTGCTCATACGGGGTCCTTTGATTGCTGGGTTTTCTCTGCAATTATTGTAGGGTCTTTACCTTACAATATAAAGCGCCTTGAGGCGACTGAATAAATAAAACTGAATTTATTTAATTTCCAGACTTTTTTCTTGTAGGCAAAAACTGAACTGAAAAAAAACTGAAGGCCAAGATTTTGTCTATCAACATGTCATTTCATAGTTTCAGACTCTACGCAGAGAGACTTTGCTGAAGAGTTAAGCAGCTGAAACAAGGAGAGCTTTGTCAGTTTGAAAGGGTCTTTTTAAACTTGCAGCCTGGCAAAAATAAATAAATCTGGTGTTGTTGTTGTGTTGGGATCGCGGCATAAAGTAGCAACACCACAGCATTCTTCCCTTAGTCCAAACTGAGAGCACATGGGCACAGAAATTTCTTTATTTCCTTTTCTGGCATCAGGCGGGTATACACCTGCAGGGTTTGAACTTTGGATTTGGGTCTTGGCTTATATTTCATTCAGCATCTGTGAAGTTTAATGAACTTGTATGAAGTTTTTCACGTGTTAAAACTGAATAAATCATCTCTGCCTCATCTCAATATTCAGATATCTACTGGTATTTTTGTATGCTAATATCTTTTGAAAAGCTCCAGTAGTCACACTCAAAACACATCAGTTATTTTTGCTAATATTGCTCAGAGAGCACTGCCACAACATTAGGTGTGCAACCTCAAAAAAAGGGATTTGTCAGACCACAGATTGCAGGAACAATTTTGTATCATAACTGCATGTGCTTAGTGTTGAGAGACGAACCCCAGAAATTTCCAAAGACCTTTGGGGTTGTGTGAAGTCGGAGTCTCTCCGCTCCACTCTTTGTATTTTTGGAGTTTCTGGCTTTTCATCTCGGTTTGACATTTCTGTGTTTGAAATAATTCAAGACAACAAAGAAATACGCTGGAGAAAAAAAGGCCTTTACACTGTTATTTTTTTTCCTCTTCTTCTTCTTTTCAGGTAACGTTCTTGTTGATTCCTGAAAATACATTCTCACCTGAAGCCTCCAGAAGCTTTCCAGCAATTGGGAAGGAACATTAAACTGTGACACAACAACCATCATCACTGCAGGGCTGAAACGTGTGCCGTTCGAGCTCAAAAATAGAGTGATGGCAAGTGCATTCAGCCTCAGAAAACTGGAAAATATGACGCCTCAGACAGCAAGCACCAGCATCAGCTGTTTACGCAAGAAAGAACAGTGAGTCCATCCTTGGATTTTATCTTTACAATGGAGAGCAAACATCATACAAATGTCACCAAAGACTTGTTCAGAACGCCTCTGCAAATGCATAGAGTTTATACACAAAGCAGTTCACAGAAGGTAGGCTTTTGGTTGTAGATGACAGAAAATGGTTTATGAATTGAACCTAAAATGTATAATTAAAGAGAAATAACAAAAAAAATGAATAAAATCCTGAGTAAAAGAAGACTACGCAGCCTGTGGTTGGAACACGTCTTTCCCAAATGTCAGTCTTTAATCAAAGAGGAACAAACAGTTTTCTTTAGGCATAAATATTTTTGAGAGTGTCTGGTGGAGCTTTAAACAAGTGAAAGTATTGTAGTCTGAGTATCAGTTAGAGGAAAATGTGATCAAATGCCTATTTTCTGTCCCCGGTCTGTATTGGGAAATTCTGTTGAGCTCGCATGCTTAAAGACACTGTTGTTCTGCTGTCATAGGCGTCTCTTTCTAAAAGTGCTCTAACATAACGTGATCAACTTTAAAGACACATCCAGTAATTGTGGAAAATAGTGCTGGTTTGAAATGTGTTGTGCCTTTGTACAGTTAACATTAGAGTTTCAGCTTTGGCCAAAACACTAATGACAGCTCTGCAGTGTTGTAGTAACTCACTATAACTTTAAAGTTAAAATTAGAGTTTAACTAAGTGTAACTGTAATCACAGCCTGATTGTGTGAGTGATTAATGTAAGTATTTAACTCGCTTTATTATTCCTGTGTGAGCATTTAAACATTTGCTGTGACTGTGGAATGTTAAAGCGTAGCTCTGTAAAGTTAATAATAGATTTTCATTTTGGCTTTGAAACTTCAGCTGCAACTTTATAAAGTATTCTAGGAAATGAAGACAAATCTGAAGAAGCTGCCACTGCGATTCGATCGAGACTCCTTCCTGTTCCTCTCTGTGCGCTGCACTGGTGTGTGCTGCGCTGAAGAATCAGCAAAACCTTTAGTTTGGTTTTTTTTTTCCTTTAAAAACAAAGGCTTGGTTATGTTTTTGGTGCTGTAATTAAAAATACTGGCAAAGGAAATGATGCTGATCGGTGTATGCAGTGCTTTGTTCCTCACCAGGAGTCACTAGTTGTAAGTGAGAGCAGATTTTCTTGTGCATTCACATGTATATTCACATGTCTCAGATGTCTTCGTGTCACAACCAATTATTTCCCCCTTTGTGCCACCACACTGAAAATATCCTGTGAACACTTCTGCCCCCACACCTGTACTCGGACAGGTAGATGGGTTAACTTCAAAATGTATTTAAATAATAATAATAATAAGCGATCATTAGCAGCCAACAGCCAACCTTTCAGCAGGGTCACGAGTATTTTACTGTTCATTTTGGATCCCACTCTGCTTCCTGTCACTTCTCTTATTTCCCTAAATGGAGACTCCTCGTGTTCTGTCACTTCCATACACTCTGCAGCTTTTGTGGTTCACACTGAGCAGAGAAACATAAAATCTGGCCGTGGTGAGCAGAAAGGAGCAGACTTGGGTGTACTGTCAGCTGCAGTGTGAACAGAGCCCGACTCTGTGGATCCACCAGCAGCCTGATCAGCACTCTAAGCTGTGGAGACGCCTAATGCCAAACAGATCAATGATGGTTCCTGTCTGGCCAGGCGGACACTCCTTCTGGATAACCAAGTCTTCCATCACAACATATTGAGGGCAACAAACCACCACCCATCACCCCTCCTCCTCTCCCACAGAGAGACTGCAGACAAAGACTGGCAGAGAAAACATTGCCGCTCCTCAGAAAAGGCAGGGTTTCCATTGTGAACAGAGACGTTAACTGTCACCAGAACATCCAACCACACGCAGTTTATCGAGAAAATGACTCGAGTTTCGCACACAACTAATGATCACTGTAACATTACACAAGAAGCTCCAAAGCTGCAATTTTTCAACCAGTTTTATCTTATTTTGTGCTTCACTTCAGTGGAGAACAGTATGCATAATGTTCCCTTACAGTGCAAATCCAAAATTTTAAAGAAAACTTGAGGTTCTTCTTTAAATTTTACCACTGAACATCATCCATCCATCTTCTCCTCCTTATGCGTACAGGGGGGGGTGGAGCCTGTCTCGATGCCATAGGGCGGGAGGCAGGATACGCCCTGGACAGGTTGCCAGTTGGTTGCAGGCAACCATGCACCAGTCAAGCTAACCCCACTAACTGCATGTCTTTGGCGCAGAGAGAACACACCCTGGTCAGAAGGTGGATTCAAAGCCAGGACCTTGCTGCTGCGAGGCGACGGTGCTAACCACCGCGCCACCATGCTGACGCGGTGACCACCAATAAAACTCGCTTCTAAAACAGGAAAAAGGAAGTGGGGTTTATTGTTGCTTTTGTTTTGGTTTTTAAACACACTAAACAAGGCTGTAAATGCCACACCGCTGTTTTGGATTCACTCAAAGTACATTAAATGGAAGTCATACAGAGACAAATGTGACGTTTTGGAGAAAATATAAAGAATTTCATAGAAAATGCAGGCTTGTAAATTCTAAAAGTATCCTTTTTACTGTATTTGAATAAAGTTGAATAACATTCTGGTCAAATAAAGCAGAACAATCTACTCATGTTAACATCTAACACTAAATGTAAAAAATTATATATGTGCCAATGTGCTTGCTAAAGTATTTTAAACATATAGGAAGAGGACAATATGCTGCAACATATGTGCTGCTTATGTCTAGTTTTAATTTATTGAGGCTTTGCTTAACATAGATAAAATGTGAGCATGTGTCAGATTTCTGTGCGGTGTTTCTGTTTTATATCAGAGATGGCTAGTTATATCGTTTTGCTTTGTTTTGACTACATATACAATTTTAATGTGATTAATACTGACATGCTTTTTCTTGCCTTGATATAAAAAAACATCATCATATAAAAATAAAGCAACAGTTTACATAGTAAAGACGATCATGGTAGATTATTGAGCATAATAAAGGTTATGGTTATGGATCAAAATACTTGCTAATCCAATCCAATAATTCTGTGAATATAAACTTAAGCTAGGGGAGCAAACACCATCTCTGTGATACCTAATGATGGCACACACACCGCATGCATACACACATACGCAACCTTATTTCGACTAACAGCGGCAGCATCTGACTCTCCTCAGTTAAGATTTGTTTGTGTCAGGATAAAATTGTTTTCTTTGTTTATCTTATTTTTTAAAAACCAAAGTGTCATTGTTGGCGTTCTCTGCAGTCGTGTTCGTCACGATGTGCAGCAGCTGCAGCTCACATAGTTTACACTCACTCCATCACCGCTGACACAATATTATTATCTGGTCAGCGTGATGATTTTCCAGCTGCACCACAGAGAAAACGCTGCTGCAAAATTTACTTTCAGTTAATTGTTGCTTGACTTTTCATTACAGATTTGGGTCATATATTAAACAAAGGTTTTCTGCAGAAATCAGACTGTGATTTTTGAACCTTCAAGCTCGTTTTTTTTTTTTCCACTCTTCATCTTAATATCAGCCACAAATTAAAGTTTAGACTTCTATAAGTGATGGAGTGTTATTGCATTCACTCCAGCAGTACTTAAGTAATAATTTATAGCATTGGAGTATTTTCTTTATACTTTACATTTACTTCCATAGTTTATACTTTGGTTAAATATTGTTAATTTTTTCATTTCAAAATAATATGTGGGGTTTTCGATTTATACATTTAAGAAGTATTTATACAGAAAATGAGGAAAGCAAAAGATGAGTGGGCATCTTTTTGGAGTCAAAAAATAAGTTATATTTCATGAAATTTGTTTTAAATCCATTTCTCAACATATCATTTTAATCTCGTAAACATGTGTGAGTAGTTTTAGAGTCCAGTTGAGTGGTTTTAGTCAGGATTGGTCATTTGTTTACTGAGCACAAATGAACTCACTTGCACACTTCAGAACTGGTTCAGTTCATTGCATCCTCAAGCCAGTGGCTCACAGCACACAAAAATAGTGCATGCACAGCATCGTCATCATCAATGCCGCCGTGCTGCAGCTGAC
>VOQJ01020408.1:21516-35900 GCA_015052665.1 Apistogramma diplotaenia | reverse complement strand
GCAGCGGGGATCAAGAGAGTCTGAGTCTATTTCTGAGTCCATGAAATTGTTAACATTCATGGACTCAGAAATAGACTCAGACTCTCTTGATCCCCGCTGCTGTAAAACTACATGGAGTGACAGAGGTGTAACAAATGTCTTTGTTTCTTCAGCTGAAGTTACCAAACATAACTTCACAAACACTTAAAATCCCAGAGATGAGGCTGATAATTAGAACATTTATCACATTTATCACATCTGAGCCTCACCTGCACAATAATGTCTTGATGATTGATTTTTATGCACATTTTATATTGGAAGGAAATATTCAGCAACATGCAAGAACATGCATGTGAAGTGTGTACATGTTAGGTTTCACACTAGGATTATTTAACTCCCCAGTGATGAAATCTGAAATGTTCCCCAGCATCAGAGGTTATTACTGTTTGCACATCTGTTAATTTTTCACCCCTCTAGTAGAGATATTTGTTTCTTGTAGCATTTATCATTCACCTCTTTTAGATTTAACCTACCATCTTCTACCTCATCCCATAAACTGTACAAAAAAGATGCATGATGATGCAAGATGACGTCTTAAACCTGCTTTCTTTGAAAATTGCCGGCAGGATGCGAGTCCTCTGCGTGCAAAATAACCCCCTTTGGTTTGTATCAACATTAATGGAGAAAGAACCAACAATTGCCTTTCTCTGTGATCTCAGCAAACACTTCTCTGTCGACTTCATGGGCTCAACGAGACTTCAATAATGAGTGGCTGATGTTACCGCAAAGACATCCATCATGCAGGCACTGACGCGAACCAGCTAAACTGTTCAGTACTGTGTTATAACTAAGGGTTATCCAGTTTGGTTACCAGTGCAGCACTTGGGTGAACAAGGGCTGCTTACAGAGCAAGTTCAACACAGCCAGCCTTTCTTTTGCTCAACAAGGCTTAAAATCCCAGTCAGAAATAATAACCAGTATCTCAATGCTTCTCTGTTAACTCAGGTTTTCTGCTTCATCGTCAGAACAGTTTGCACTGCTGCTGCACAGTTTCTATCTGAGGTTTAAGGTGCACGTCAACAGGTTGCATTTATAAAACCTCCAGCTTCATAAGAGAACATCAAGCATACTATACTTCTGAGAAAAATTAATGAAATATTTTGAAAACATCAGATCACAATGGGGGAAAAACACTGGATATACTGAAATGGTACTCAGTAGTTTGTACAGCTCCCACGTGTTTGTGTGCATGCCAGACAATGTTGGGGCGTGGTCCTAATGAGACGACGGGTGGTGTCCTGGGAAAGCTCCTCCCACATCTGGTTCAGGGCATCGCTGGACAGTCTGTAGTGCAACCTGGCGGCATCAGATGGACTGAAAATCTATTGGATTTAGGTCAGGCACATATGGGGGCCTGTCAGTGGCATTCAATTCAGTTCAATTTTATTTATATAGCTCAAGAGAGCCCCTCTGGTGCACCTGTTGTTATTTTCATAAACACCAAATTAACAATCCCTTCTGCTACTTAATTGACCAGATCACTATCCCAGAACCTTAACTGACTTGATGCTATACTCTGATTTAAGTGTTCCTTTAATTTTTTTGGCAGTATATAAATAAAAGAATTAGTAAAACCCAAAACTTAAGTTATCATAGCTTCATTGCTTATTAGTCCATCTGACTGAAATAAGCCCATCTCTGCTGTGTAAACTGATAACACCTGGCTTTCATGTCAGCTGTAACAGCTGCGCTTTAATGTCACAATAATTATTATTAAGTAGGCCATAATAGAGTTTAATTTCTTGTTAAATTTTCAGAATGATTTATTGTCACTCTTTATATTGAGTCCAAATATTCAGTGGCTGCACTCTTTGACTTTGTGTTTCAGTCACTCCTGGATGGTGCGTTTCCTCCAGAGCAGAAACATCAGCATGTGAGGACTGATGTGGATATCCTCCACGCCATGCTCTTTGGGTTTCACATTGATTTCTGGTTTTGAATTCTTATCACTGAGTTTTGTTTTCTGTCTGGGTTTATTCCAGTGTTTGAGTTCTGGACCCTGTTGGAGTTTTGGGTGCTGGTTTAAATCGTTTAATATTCTGCTGTTGATTTTGATTTCTTGGTTTGTATTAAGTGCTATTTACCGTTTTAAGGATGGTATTTCTTGTGTTTAGTTGCCTCACTGTTTCTTAACCTTTTCCTTGTGTCTCTATTTTTAGCCTGTTTCTTTTCAGTTACTTCTATTTTACTTTGAAAGTTTTCTTTTGTGCCATGTGTTTTATTTCCCTGATTCCCTGGTTGTCTTCACCTGTGTTAAGTAAGTTCACCTGTGCCTGTCTGTGTGTATGTGACTGTCTACATCTATAACCTTCAGACAATTATCTATATATTTTTAAAAAATTAAAAAATGACACCATAGAGGGTGGTTTCTGACCAGGTTTCTTCTGTATCTGTCTTTTATATCAGCAGCACAATGATGCAGTGGTTAGCATTGTCACCTCATGGCTCTCTGTGGCTGCTCTTGTGTCCTGTAGTTTACTAGTTATTAGTTAAGTTGTCACCAGTGGTCTCAGGGGGAAAAAAGGTTAAAACAGCAGGCACTTATTGTCTAAGAGGGTGGTCATGTTGCCTCTGTTGACCCAAGCATTTAATGTTTCCATGTTAAATAAATGAATTTATTTGTGTTTCAGGTATTTAACCTCAATTTTTTTAACCCAGTGTTTTTCAGCTTGATGTGGTCATTTATCTCACCTCATTCCACAGGGTCTGCAATGTGTCTGCATGCCCCAACTCCACACCCAAGCACATGTACGCAACCCTCCAATGCTCATTTGGTGATGGCCCAACCCCAAATAACTTCCATTCTGGTCTGACAGACCAACAGCACCCCCTCCTCAGAGCACATGGGAAGAGAAAGTGGATGCCCGTGTGACAGAGGGAAAGTACGAGGATGAGGCCGAACATACCGGAGTCTGCATGAAATGATCCAAGAACTCACAAGGAGGTTGTGAATCAGCCGAGGGCTCGGCCCGGACCTGGTTCTGATGTGGCCCGATAGGAGAAGACTCATCAGGCTCAACAGGAGATTTTCAAAACAGTCTTCATGTCATCTTTCCTGGTTTTGAGTCTGGATATTTTGGGAATAATCAGGATAAACTCTCGGCGAGAAGGTGAGTGAGTGTGTGTGCCTGCCTGAGCTCTGACAAAAGACCTCACAAAGGGATCTCCCCCACGTCTGACACACTGGGTGACATGTTCTGATTCATCAACACAGAAATAACCAAGTGAGCTGAGAGAAAGAACCAAAATCTGGAAATCCTAACACACATTTACTGGAAGTTTCTGTTGGAGCTAAAAGTGGAGACATTCATTCATTAGTGGAGCTCCGAGTTTGGTGGCAGCTGTGATTTCCACACGCAGAGTTGTACTTTTATCTAAAGCAGTGCAAAATGAAGGTTTTAAATGAATGGTTAAAGCACAAATGGCGAGACAAAGGCTGCTTCACGAGACAGCGGTAAACGCACAATAGGCTTATTTTAAACTGGAGCTACTCTAGTTTTTTAGATCTGTGAGAGTGACTCATCCCTTTTGCTTCTTTTCCCCATAGATATTATGAAGATGCTGAAAAAAATCATAGGACCTGAGATAAAAAAGAACCCCTCGGACTCCACCTCATCCTAAATTGTGCAAACACTGAATATCTACTACCTCTCTGAAACCCCGAAGGAATTCCACTTTGAGGCTCTCACTGTACATTAGCATCAGCACTCATGGATTCCCACGGTGGTCCCTACCTCAACCATAAGGCACTCTGTTCACCTCTGGGTGCAGCCCGCCTCTGTCAGTTAGCTTTGGGCTGTGCTGTGATTGCGATGGTGACCCACACTGCGGGCTACAGTGGCTCACACGGTGTGTTCTGCATGGCTGCGTGGTGCTTTTGCTTTGCCATGTCAGTTCTGGTATTCTTCCTGGATGCAACTCGGCTCTACGGCTACCTGCCCGTGTCCTGGGACAACCTCACAGTCACATGTGCTGCCTTTGCAACCCTCATGTAAGTCACACTGTCAGATGGATGTTCTCTCTTTGAGCTGGAAGTGTCACTTTGACCACCTTTCACTCATGACGTCACTTTTTCCATAACGAGGCAAATTTGTTTTTTTGTTTTTTTGTTTTTTTTTAACTATTCATTGAATTCTGTCTCCTATTTGCAAATTTTAACACTTAAGGAAATTCACCGTGCCAACAAATTGAATTCAACTTAATTTATATAGATTCACAACAAATGTGGGGGTTTTTTTTCTTGACACTGTGGCACTTAAGCAGATCTAAAATAAGAGTTGGACTTAATTTATTAAGTGTCATTCCAAATAAAGGCTGAATGTGCTGGATGAGTAAATAAAACTAATAATAGCAAATAAGGTGACCATATCAAGTTCATAGTTAATGGTTTGGTACTTCTATGCCACCTTTCTACCCACTTGAGCACTCAAAACACTTCCTGCATTCATGCAGTGCTTTGATCAATGCACTGACTAGCATTCACACACTCACAGTCCGTTGTGTCTGGAGCAACTTGGGGCTCAATATAAAAAAGTGTGCGTTTATGCATATACATATATAAATAAACATACTGTGTGTTTGCATGCTGGTTTAAATAGAAAAAATGTGAGACTTTCTGTTAACAGTCATCGTTGTACCCACACTGACGTCATGACTGTCTTCCTGTATAAAACTGCCTGCTATCCGTGTGCTGAAATTGGGCCAGTAGTCACACCGATGTCACCCTTCAGATCAGTTTTTTAATGCACTGGTGACAGTTTGTCTGTCCATACAGCATGTGACATCTCTTAAAGGAATGTATTCAAATTTTGCACAACTCTTCATTTGGACTGAAGGATGAACTGATCAGAGGATGAAAGCTGAAAGGCTGTGTTCATGGATCTGTTAAATCTGTTCAGATTTACCCACTCTGATGGGCACGTTTACCACGTTGGAAAGTCATTCCTCTGACTTTGTTGTGTTAATGTGCTTTTAAGTCAGACTTGAAAATAATAGAGATGCTGCACAGAACACGTGTTCTGTTTTATGTCCCAGTTTTTAAACAACATGCAGTAAAAAGCTGCTTTAGGTCTAAGAAGGCAAGCTTAAGCCACTCTGTAATACAGCCTGTGCCCCTGAAGGTACTGCATTTTATTATAGTATAAAATGTGGAAATTATTTATCCACTAAAATACCCAGAAATTACTCACTATGTCAGATGTTGGATATCTGTACTGATGTGGACAATTTAAATTGATACTCTGTCTGGCAACATCTAGGCACACTCCTAAATGAGATGATGGAGTTTGTGCTGGGAAATCTCCTCCCAGATCTGGACCAGAGCATCACTTTGCTCCTGGACAGTCTGAAGTGCAACCTGGTGGCATCGGAAGGTCTTGAACTTAGTGTCAGGCAAGCACTGCTATCAGTTCCTTCATCCTCTAGCATCCACATGAGGTCAGGCATTGTCATGTACCAGGAGGAACCCAGGACCCACTGCATCAGTGTGGATTCTAAGAATGGGTCCAAGGATTTCATCCTGATACCTAATCAGGGGACCATTGCTGAGGATATGCCTCCCCAGACCATCACTTAATCCACCACCAAACTAGTCATGCTGAATGATGTCACAGGGAGAATAATGTCCTCCATGGCTTCTCTAGACCTTTGCAAGTCTGTCTCACGTCCTCAGGGAAAACCTGCCAATTCTAGTATTCTATGGCAAATGACAATCAGGCCACATGGTGCTGGGCAGTGAGTGTAGGGCCCACTAGAGGACAATAACCCTTCAGGATATCCTCATGATATCTGTTTCTGGTTGCTTAGGTAAGAGTAACAGAGGTAGTCCTCCTTCTATTCCATCCACTTTGTGCAGCCCCAGACAATGATGCTATCACCACCATGCTTGACACAGATTACAGTGTTCTTAGGTTTAAAAGCATCACCTTTACTCCACCAAACATCCTTCTAGTCATCGTGGTCAAAGAGCTCAATCTTTGCCTCTTCTGACCATAAAACCTTTCTCCAGAAGGCATTTGGCATGTCCGTGTGGGCAAAAGTCCATGGTGCCGTCTTCCAGGCCTTGGAAAAGTGGTGACACATCTGAAAAACCTGTATATTTGTACATAAAGAGACTTGTAAAGCTACAATTCTCTTTAGATCTTTACTGATATTAACAGTCATGTTTTTTTCCCCTTCTCCTGCAGGTATGTGACAGCCTCTGTTGTTTATCCTCTGTTCTTTGTGCAATCTGAATGCCCCTATGCCGGCTGTGATGTCAGAGATTTCCGCATTGCCGTCACCGTCTGCTCCATCCTGGGGACTCTGGCCTACGGAGCAGAAGTGGCGTTGTGTCGAGCTAGGCCCGGCCAGATTGTGACAGGCTACATGGCCACCGTCTCCGGCCTTCTCAAAGTTGTTCAAGGATTTGTAGCCTGCATCATCTTTGGTGCTCTGGCTAACAGGAGTCAGTATTACCAATATGCAGCTACAATTTACTGTGTTGTTGTGTATGCGTTCTGCTTTGCTCTGACATCGCTGGTGGTCATAATGACTGTATGCAGGCGGACGAAGGCTGTGTGCTGCATGCCCTTTGACCGCTTCGTGGTAGTGTGTACCCTCCTGGAAGTGCTGCTCTACCTGAGTGCATCAGTGGTGTGGCCGGTGTTCTGCTTTGACACAAAATATGGCTCCCCATGGAGACCGTCATCCTGTCCACTGGGAAAGTGTCCGTGGGACAGTAAAGTTGTGGTGGCTGTGTTCTCCTTCATCAACTTTGGACTGTATTTGGCCGACCTGATCTACTCCCAAGGGATAAGATTTGTCTCCTCGCATATGCCCAGTAACTCACGAGTCTAGCAATCCTGATTTAGCGTTACAGGTTTAACAGATTTAAGTTATTTATTTGCTTTTTGATTTTTAAAGACCCAGATAATTTTCATTTTTAATGCACAAGGTTCCCATCCCAGGTGCTACACTTAGTCTGCTGCTGTGACACCATGAATTTGAACTGCAGGCATTGTCATAGAATTTCACTGCCACATCCTACCAAAGTGGCACTGAGAGCCAGCCTCACCCAGGCGGTCAGGAGCCAGTGGTATGTCCTGCCAAATCCTCACAATACAAGACACTCCCACTATTCTTGACCTGTGGGACAACACAGAGTTCCTTTCTACAGTTCTGCTCAAATGATACATAAAAGTCCTGAATATAAATAGTAAACCTGGCTTTGGCATCTGTGGCATCTGTGGCATCCCTGTCATCTGCGAACCCCACACCGATGATCTACGGACCCAGGTTGCCAAAAATAAACACGAGCCGTCTGCACTCATACTGAGGCCGTGACACAGCATTTATAAAAGGCTGGTGTCTTTAAAGCCTCCATGAAATGCTTTCTTCACTCCATAAGAAAAAGCAAAAGCGTTTTCAAAAACAAATCTGTGGAAGCTCATATTAAACATGGCCAGGATTCAAATAATGAGGTATGTAAAAAAGGTCAGGCTTCAGACTGCTCTAAATGCTCTGCTTAAGACATTTTTTCCTACTCTTGGATCTGTTTGACGTCACAGAGCGTGTACATGGACAATTTGTTCATCTCGGCCACAAATCCTTTTGTTTGTGAGGGGTAGCCAATCAGAAGACAGTTGGCGTAAAGCAGCTTGTTTCAGACAGATGATGAACTGAGGGGCTGCACCAAGACCCAGTATGAGGCAAAACAGGGATTATTTTGAATCATGCAAAGCTACTCCAGTAGAGTATTAGAATTTAAAAAATGTAATATCACTATGTGATATTATATCAAATAAACTCATACTTGTTCTGTAATTATTCGAGTCATCTGCCAATCACTGAGCTAATAAGTGAACAAGATCTCTGTCTAGATATTTGCAGAGACCAAAATAACATTATTGGCCTCACTTTTGCTATTTGTACAGAAATGTGATTTCAAATGAGCTCTAACGTTCCTCTGTACAAGATCACTTCTAAGGTTAATAATATCTCAGTTGTGTGTTTAAGGCTTCTGCTGCCACCAAGTGTCAAAATAAATAATGATTATTATGTTGTAATACAATGATATAATATATGTTTACACGCACGGTCAAAATATTCGGCACATACGTTACATTTCAAACCTCATGAGCTAAACTTCTTGCATTCGTCTCAGGAGTCTGCAGACATGAAGTCAAATGTCCTTCATCGTGATGCTGCTGCCACATGAGTCCTGTTAAAGCGGTGAAACACTCCATCTGTCAGAGCAAACCTGTGTTTGTCACTGTGAGCCTTAATTATCTTCAACACAGGACTGTTTGCATACAATTCATTACTTCCTGTATGCACTGATTTCCTTTCTTAACACCTTACCAGGTGTGCATTCAGAATGACATCAGTAATTCTGAGCGTATGACACAACAGATCCTCAAACACATTCTTCAGGCTTTGGTTGTCGATCATTAAATTGCTAGATGGTGTAACTTTGTACTCCACCATATCTCTGCATCTTCAGAGCAAAGAAAGGTGGCCTTTCTCTGCCTGCGGTGCTAATGTTCACAGGGATAAAACAGAAGAAGAGGTCTGATCCATTCAGTGTCTCTTTGTTCTCCTCCATTAAGATTTCTCTCTCCTCCAGATTTTCACACTCCCTCCCTGGCTTTATTTCTCACACATCATACCAGTTACGTCCTCCTCCTCGCCTTCCTTCTTCTCTGCTTTGGTCACCTCAGTGAATCTCATCGCTCTAATCCTGGATCAGTGTAGTGCCCTGTCACATCTGTGAGTGCTACGGCTGTATTATAATAAGTCCTTGGGAAGCTGCTGTGGCACAGCATACATCTCGCAAAACTGTTTTTGCTGCTCAGCAGCAAATCCGTCACCAGTTGGCTGCTCTTGTATCCAAATCTGTCTAAGACTGCAGAAAACGTCACTGTGCGACTTGGAGATTTGCTATTTTCAACATTGTGCCAATTTATGGAAATTAGTAAGTAAATACAAGTGAATAGGATGTACCAGATGAGCAAAGGGTCTGTGGAGGGTTTATGTAAACTGCTGGGTTTTGCAGCAAAAAATAACTTTGTGTTGTTTAAGTAATATTTTTATGTTGTGTGTGTTTGCTGCCTTTAAAATAATTTAGTTCCACTTGTATATTCTGCACAATTATTTCTGTTAGCTAGCTCTCTGGAGGCAGCACTTGATCCATGTGCACTCTTCTCAGGGCTAATATTTCCAGAGTGAGATGTAACATCAGTCGAATATGACAGAGCCCAGAGAAAGCTACCACTGAAAATGATGGACACTGTCACCACAGAGCAGTCTGCAGCTCAGTTAAGGCCAGCGTTCTGCCTGCTCCTCTGCAGACTTCCATTCAGCAGCTGTTCCATGTTTGGCACTCATTTCTCCTCACTATCCCGAGGGCCTCTGTCTTAAACATAGCAATGGATGAAGTCGCCTGACAGAGATGAGATACGGCAGGTGTCCATCATAACTGTCCCCTCCTGATCTTCCTGCTGGAGGCACATGGAGGGACAGGGGACGGCTGGCTCACAGTTGTGACTAATCTCTGATGGCACATGTTGCTGGTGTCAGATTTCCCCCTGTGGATCTCAGCTCTCGTTTTGCCAAATGTTGTGTGGAACAATGCTGAAGTCTCAATTTTTGATCCCAGCAAATCTAAATCAGCTACTATATGCAAAACAGTATGGGAGCTTTGTATAG
Source organism: Apistogramma diplotaenia (assembly GCA_015052665.1). Taxonomy (NCBI): domain Eukaryota; kingdom Metazoa; phylum Chordata; class Actinopteri; order Cichliformes; family Cichlidae; genus Apistogramma; species Apistogramma diplotaenia. Next base: position 26,174 of record VOQJ01020408.1, on the reverse strand, counting down.
GAAAACTACATTCAATAAAGACGGGGTGCTGTGCAAAATGTAAATAACATAATGCAAATGTCATAAACCCATATTTTGTTCACATTAGAACGCAGAACCATATCAGATGTTTAAACTAACTGTGCTGTAGGAAATCCTTTAAACTAAGACTCTATACAATTTTAATTAAAAAAAACATGGCCATTTTGAATTTAATGTAGCAACATGTCCCAAAGAACGTGGGACAGGGTCATGTTTACCATAAGGAGACCAGTTGCTGGACTTTTCGGGAGGAATATTACCCCACTGTCTCATATAGGATTCTAGCTGGCTCTTCTTTGTCTTACTTTTCTATTTGATGATGTGCTAAATATTTTCAGGTGAAAGGTCTGGACTGGAGGCAGGCCAGCTCAGGCCTTGCTGTTATAATAGATGGGGTACATGGTTTAGCATTGTCTTGCTGAAATATGCAAGGCCTTTCCTGAAAAAATATGTTGTCACATGTTGCTCTAAACCTTGCCAGATGTGCAAGCACCGCTATACCATAAGAGATGCAGGCTTTTGAAACTATAACAATGGTCCTCTAGTTCAAAGGACATGGGGTCTATGTTTTTTTCGTAAACTTGTCTAATTTTCTCATTTTAAACATGTGATATGTTTTCTATGTTCTATTGTGAATAAAATATTGGTTTTATGAGATTTGCCAATCATTGCATTCTATTTTCAATTTAGATTTCATACACTGTCTGAACTTTTTTTTGTTGCAAAAATATTCCAGTTTTCCAACAGCTAAATTATGTCAAGATTAAATTAATATCACATTAAGTAAAATAAGCCTTGGAAGGTATTGGTTATCACGATTTTGAATGCTGTAGCTATTTTTCTCGGTTAAACAGAATAATTAAAGAATAATAGCAACTTACAATGTGGACCTGCTGTTATTATGTGCAGACTAAAAAAATAAATCTAGGTGGATATAAATGTAACAGAGTGTTGCAACATTGGATCACACTAAAAGTTGTGGAAGAAATTTAAAGAGGTAATATTGGAGATTATTAAAGTTAGAGTTAACAATTTATTTTTACCTCCAAAGAATTTAATCGTTTTTATACAAAGACTATCTTGTAAAAATCTAGTGCTCTGATGCAAAATTGAACACTAATGTTTTTAGGAGGCTCGAGCTGGAATTTGTTTTTTTTTTTTAGTATACAAAGGAAGCACATGTTTTTTTCCCAAACAAACAAACATCAGATACTTGGACAGAAGATCCCATTTGATGGTTTTCCAAAGAATATTGTTACAATTAGCAGAGAAATGTAGGATACAGATGGCATTAAAAAAAGAAAGCTAATTTTAATGGGCGGATGTTTAATTGATGTATTTTGAGGAGCTGAATCCACATTAATGTCCACTAGAACATTAAAGTGCAGCAATGCTTTTAGCACTGAGTCATCACATTGGTGAAACAAATAGTGAACAAAAAGACAACTATCCTCTGATGAACTCTGGACCACAGTTTGCTCTCTTTAGACTCATCCTAGCTACATCCATAGCTAAAGAAGGCTATATTCCAAAGATAGAGACACAGAAGAAGTATGACTTATTGAGGCTTCTCTTCCACAGATTCTTCTGGGATTTACAGTCTGATTTGTTCCTGAGATTTTGAGATGTGCTGTAGGAAATCCTTTATTAGTTTTGAGTTTGACATTCAAATGAAAGCTGACATTACACTGCCATTTCTTTTGTATTCTGTCTTTGCCGCTTATTCTTGTCTCAGACTGCAGGAGGGTGACGTATGGCAACACTTGGGAAAGATTTCTGTCTGTCTGTGATATTAAATATGCACATCTTCTCTCACTCAGCAAAGCTACTTTTCTCTCTCTCTCTCTCTCGTTCTCACATCGTCAAGAACACAAACACGAACACACACCTCAGGCCCCTAATCACTGCGAGCAACAATTTGTTGTGAACGCTTCACCTAGATCTGCTTTCTGCTGTTGCTGAAAAGAGAGCAAGAAAAAAAGATTTTGTGCTCCACGGGTATTTTTAATAAATCTCTTGGGGTTTTGTCAAAAAAAGAAAGACAGAATGAGTGTTGTCACGCCTCAGCACACATACCAAGTCTGAGTGATAGATAGAGCAGAGGCAGGCAGTGGTAAATTGACTTTGTCTGTCTGTCAGACTGAGAGGAAGTGTCGTGGGGATATATCACTGGAAATTTCAGCTAGTTTCAGATTAGGTTCATGGAAGAGATTTATGGGTAATTAGCTTATTCCACAATCAGCAAGAGGAAGAACATCGACACTTTGTATCATCAGAAGGGAACATTGTTCCCTAATTCCCAACAATTTTCACTTTTCTTCTCAATATAAATGCACACAAATGCAGAGACAATCTTCTCCACGGAAAGAAATGTGTCATTTTAGTGATATTTAACCAGCTTGAGAAAGAGTGCGCATTTTCCAGTTGCACACAAGAAATAACATATTTTCACATGTATTCCTTTAAATTTTATTGTTTTAGGTCAGGAGAGTATTTTAGCAGGGGCGCTCCATTGCATTGCACTGTTGCCCCAAGACAACAAGGTTGTGGGTTTGAATCTAATGGCCAGCTAGTGACTGTGTGGAGTTTCATGTTCTGCCTGTACCTGTGTGGATTTTCTCCAGGTACTTTAGCTTCCTCCCACAGTGCAAATATATGCTTGGTTGGTAGGTGTGAATGTAGAGCGTGTCTGCTTGTCTATTCGTGTTAGCCCTTTAATGGACAGGCGACTTCGAGACTTTCAAGAGAATTTATTTGTCATTTATTTTTATTTGTCACCCAAAGTTTGGGTACCTAGGAATTCTTGTGCAGGGATCTCAAGTGCAAATGCATATACATATCGATATGCATAAAGCCCCAGTCACACAGACCTGATTGGTGATTTGACAACCCCAAAATCCAGCAGTTAAATGACTGAAATTCCAATTTTCATTTGCTGGGAACTGGGGAATACACATTTCTCCCTGGCAATTGGTGATTGCCAGTGGGTCACCAACCAGCCTGTGTGGAGCTCAAGAAACTACCATACTTTTCAGATGTTGGATATTTGTGTTGTAAATCATTTTTGATTGGAACTCTGCATAAAGAGTCTTGTCTATTAAAAAACTTTATACTCTAAGTATGTTTTACTTTTTAGAATTTTACCCCTGTGTGTTCCACACAAAACACACAAAGCGCTGATATTTATAGAGGTTTGTTTTTGTAATACTTCAGAAGTCATCACCTCCTTTTTGTGACTGTGTGCTGCAGACAGCAAATCTTCCACTAGATTGACATTTTTGATCAAATGTACTGAAATTTAAGCATGACTCATCAAAACATTTCAGGTTACCAGAATTGGCTTGAGATATTTTAGGGAGCTGAATATGAATAGAAGATTGTTATTCTAACAGGACCGCAGACCAGTTCTTTTTTTTTCTTTCCCCTTAGATTTGACAGAATTTGAAATAAAGCAGAATTGAATATCGTGTACGATAACGAGGTGTGGGGTATGAATACAGTTTGGCTGCCTATCCCTTGATAATTCACCAGCACATACACTCAAAATTAGCCGAGAACTTGCCCTGTAACTGTCAGTTTAATGCTAAAAATTCCCCTCTGCATGTTTTAAAAGGATTGACCCTCTTCTTGTCTATCATGCCTATCTATTCCTCTCATGTTTCTCATACCATGCCAGCCTAAATTTAAACTCGGCAGGAAGAAGTGGTATGCCTCCTTCATGGGACCACATTCCATTTATTTTCTCACAGGAATGCACACTGAGGAATTGCTTATGCTCCTGTCTATATATATACAGTATATAAAGCAGAATGCAAGGCTGAGTTCTGAAAACAACAGCTAGTTAGATACTCAAGAGTCTTCAGTCAGCTGGGCAGAATGATCTTTGGGTGAAACTGAGATGTGTCCAGATTTAACTAATGTTTACATTTCTGTCAGTTACATGAGGATGTAAGCATGCTGTCTCCACTCGGGATTAACCCGGTGTGTAAGTCATTACCGATGAGAACCAGTACCACAACCACTAAAATAAATTTCCAAATTCTTGGAATACAATTCTAATGAGCTTGAAAGTCAATATTTGGTATGACCACCTTTATTCTTCAATACACCCTGAACTCTCTTAGCCAAGATTTGATCCATCCATCCATCTATCTATCTATCTATCTATCTATCTATCTATCTATCTATCTATCTATCTATCTATCTATCTATCTATCTACACATGAGCAGCTTGGGTGTTCACAGAATGTAAGAGTAGATGATCCCAGGATCCTTTCTATGATCATGAAGAAGCCTTTCTATCTAGACTATATTTCCAAAAGTTATATATTGCCATCCCATTCTTAATATATACATTCTTAATATATGATGTTGGCCCATCCATTGCAGCTAACAGCTTCAGTTCTTCTGGGAAGACTTTCCACAAGATTTAGGAATGTGTTTATGTGTGTATTTTTTTAACATTCTTCCAGAAGCATGTTTGTGATGTTAGTCAATGATGTTGGAAGGCTTGCCTCAGAGTCTCTGCTCTAATTCATCCCACAGGTGTTCTGCTGGGTTGAGGTCAGGACTCTGTGCAGGTCAGTCAAGGTCTTCCACATCATCATTTCACTCATCCATGTCTTTATGAACCTTGT
>VOQJ01020408.1:5579-21496 GCA_015052665.1 Apistogramma diplotaenia | reverse complement strand
TGAAAGCCTGGCTCACAGTCCCCGCTCTAATTCATCCCAAACATTTCTTTTGGGTTGCAGTCAGGACTCTGTGCAGGTCAGTCAAGGTCTTCCACATCATCATTTCACTCATCCATGTCTTTATGAACCTTGTGCATTGGTGCGCATTCATGTTGGAACAGGAAGGGGCCATCCCCAAACTGTGGCCACAAAGTTGGGAGCATGAAATTATCCAAAATGTCTTGATATACTGAAGCATTGAGTTTGTTTCTAAGCGCCAGCTCCTGAAAACAACCCGACACCACAATCCCTCCTCCACCAAACTTTACACTTGGCACAATGCATTCAGATAAGTACCGTTCTCCTGGCAACTATCAAACCCAGACTCATCCTTTGGATCGCCAGACAGAGAAGCACGATTTATTGCTCCAGAGAACACGTCTCCACTGCTCAGGAGTCCTGTGGTCGCATGCGTTACACCACTGCACCCTGTGCTTTGCATTGTGCTTGATGCTGTGAGGCTCGGATGGCGGCTACTCGGCCATTAAATTCATGATGCTCTCTATGCACTGTTCTTGAGCTAATTTGAAGTTATGTATTTTTGTGTGTAAATCTGTGGAGGTATGCATGTACTTATTTATTTTTGAATAAATGAATAAATACATATTTTTATAAATATATTTAAAAATAGACAATTTAAATATCTATTTTTAATTCAATGATCTTGGTGGGTGAGTAAATACTTTTGGCAATAGAGTATACCCTTCCTAAATAATTTTATAAGATTAGCTTTCAGCTCTGTTCATGGTCAGGTGTATCTGTGTGGAATGAGTGATGGTCTGAATTTGTGCTTGAAGTAAGGTTTCCCTCCACATTAACATGACCTACTTTGTAGTATTGTTTCTGATGCAACTCCATCCCGCCCACATTTCATAATCATTGGCTAGATGCACCGAATATCTCTGTCGTGATTGGTTAGTTCGGTTGTCGAATATGGCTTTAAGACTACATGTGGGTTGAGAAAAGGGAAGCCACGTTGACACAAAAACTGGTGATTTTAGGGGTTGTTTTTTCCTGAGACTGGGAAAGGGCGGAGACAGTTTATATCTATTCATTCTAAAACATCACCTGGAGCGTCTGAATAAGGTATCTGAGCATGTTTAATACGTATTGGTCATATTTCTCATTCATTTGTGGACGTAAAACTAGCTAAGAGGCTAGCCGAAACAGGAGCTCATCAGCTAGCTAATGGCTTTGTCATTTTAATAGGGGTAATGCTTCATAGATTAACCCTGTCTAATAACTGCTAATTAGCCGCGTAAGTCAGAATTTAACACTGAAGACATGTAAAATCCTGATTAACTGGTTTTGTACAGCGTAGTCTCTAACTCGGTGCCTTTTAGCCCTATGCACATTCAAATAAAATCTGAGAGTTTTTGATAAAAACGGGACATGTAGATTATCTGGATGTAAAGCTGGCTGTAAACCGGTCCCTGCTTCCACATCCGGCTGAAGTCACCCATCGGTGCTGGCAGAGAGTGTCAGTGGAAATTTTCATCATCATTGGTTGTCTGTGGAACAGAGCCAGGACGTTTCTCGTTACTTTTCACCAAGTCCTGGAGCAAAATGTGAAAAGTTAAATTACCCAATCCTCCACAGGTCAGAAGCGCCACATCATGAGTGTTGGGTTCATTGGAGCGGGCCAGCTGGCTCATGCACTGGTGAAGGGTTTCACTGCTGCAGGTAAGGCGAATATGAGTCTTTTCCTTGATTTTCTCCTGTGTTACTGTGTATTGTACTCATTTTTTAAATCTACTTTTTAGAAAACGTTTACCTCCTTTTGTGTGTGTGTGTGTGTGTGTGTGTGTGTGTGTGTGTGTGTCTGGGGAGCAAGAAGGGCTTATCTCACAGCTGTTTTTTACTTCTCTACTCTTTCATCAGGTGTAATCGCTACACACAGGATTACAGCCAGCTCCCCAGACACAGACCTGCCCACCGTGTCAGGGCTGAGGGTAAGAAGTTCACGCGTGATTGTGTGGCATTTTGTGTGTGCAAGTTTGTCTGAGAGTTCATAAAGTGTGCACATTATCATGAGATCACCTGTTTCCCTCCCTCCTTCTGCACGTCTTAACATTTGCAGTCTTCATCACAATTCCCCCTTTTCAATTTTCCTCTTTTCCTGTAGAAAATGGGAGTGAACCTGACAACAAGCAACAAAGAGACCGTCAAGAAGAGCGATGTGCTTTTTCTGGCCGTCAAGCCCCACATTATCCCCTTCGTTCTGGATGAAATTGGGCCAGACATCGAGGACCGGCATCTCATAGTCTCTTGTGCAGCAGGTGTTACCATAAGCTCCATAGAGAAGGTCAAGCTTTACGCTCACATTTTTAAATTTGTCAATTCAAAATATTTTATTGGCACAAATATATAATATGACTAAAGTACAGTATTTACATAATCTGTTCACTTATGGTCACCAGGGGTTCTTGTCTCTTCCTTCTTTGATATCTTATTTGTGGTTCTGTAATTGGTCTCTTGCTCTGAAATACTGACGTATCAATCTTAGAAGCTTACATGCTCTAGATCAGAGGTCCCCAACCCCCGGTCATTTGGTACCGGGCCGCACTGAAAGAATTAATAACTTACATTATTTCCGTTTTATTTATTATCTGAAGCTTCACTGGTTCCTGTGCCCGTCTAACAAACTAGGTTGGTTGACCTACATAACATTTGTATAAAGTGCTCTGAGTGCTCAACTAGAGTAGAAAAGCAGTAATTAAGTCATGTTTAAATGTTACCATGGCAACCAGAGTGTCGGGAGCAGAGAGAATGTTACTCATGATGTTGAAGCCTTGTTGTTACAAAGATGCTGCTGTAAAATGGCACACGAGTACACAGTGGAATCACGTTTATCTAGAAAAATTAACAATTTTTATGCTGGTCGTATCATTTATTTTGTTGTTTTTATCTGCTACACCTTTTAAGGCCAGTCTGTGAAAATATTGTCTGATATTAAACGAGTCTGTGGTGCAAAAAAGGTTGGGTACCACTGCTCTAGATGTCTTTTTGATGTGCTACTTTGTTTCTGCATCTCACTAAGTTAAAGTAAGCCATTCTGGCATGATTTTAAATGTATGTCTCCTTTACTGATGTCTCCTACATTTCCTTTGTAATTGTACAGAAGCTGCTTCAGTACCGCTCAGCTCCTAAAGTCATGAGGTGCATGACTAATACTCCAGTGGTGGTGAAAGAGGGAGCTACAGTGTATGCCACTGGGACACATGCAGAGGTAAAGGGAGATGATTGTAATGATTTAAATATTTATGACTGGTCTTCATTATCAGAAAGATGGATAATAAGGTAAAAGTTTGAGAGATTTGCACAGGAAGGTTGTAGTGGGTCTTCAGTTTTATTTTAATATTTTATCTCTGTTGCATTTTATCAAGGTGGAGGATGGGAAATTACTGGAGCAGCTGATGGCCAGTGTGGGTTTCTGCACAGAGGTGGAGGAGGACCTCATTGATGCTGTCACCGGACTGAGTGGCAGCGGACCCGCCTATGTAAGTCACTTTGTGGGTGGTTTTGTTTCTTGGAAAGATGACTGTAAAGTCTGATGGATCCAGGTTTTGGCGATTACTTTGAGGCCTGGCACGGCTGAAATAATCTGAGTAATCCTTCATCCTAAAATAGACCACATCGAGAGCCGGCTGCAGAATTCATTCATTAAAGGGGACCTGTTATGCTCATTTCCAATTCCACACCATTATGACTCTGCTATAATAGGGTTTTTGTGCATAATCTTTTTTTTTTTTTCTTGCCTCCAAAGAGGTTGTAGTCTTTCCTAAAAGGAAAATCACCAGGACTGTGATAAACATGACGCTTTTTGTTATTTAACTCGATCAAGGTTAAAATGCATTTTCTCAAGTTGCTATAAATAAGAAGAAAATTGGTAGACCTCCGTTAACTAAAGTAACTGACTAATTACCTTGATTATACGTGGGCCTGTCATGCACATGGGGGTAGTGAGCCCCATAAGGCCAAGTTTGAGCCAGATAAAAGCAGCTTTGTTGGAAACCCAGTTCAATTAATTGTTAATCAATTATTCCTGTTTAACTGGGCTTTGATGGAAGACCTCCGTGCATGCACCGTCCTGAACGAGCCATTTTACCTTTCTGTTGGTGAAATAGGGTTTGTTATCAGATCGCTCATATTTTTTTAATATGCTTGAATTCTGCTAGAGTCGTTTTTCATGATTAAAGTTCAAAATCAGGCTTGTCTGAAGCAAACTCTTAGCCCTTCTTGATTCTTGTAAGCACATGTGGGTGCTGCGGCTGACGCTGCCAAGCTCGTGTCAGCTTTTATTGCCATTTCAATTATATATCTGTACAGAAGCTCAGACTCTCAGATTATATGGAGGGAGATGTTGCAACAGTTTGAAAAGATGAGACTTCCTGGTTTAAAAAAAAAAAAAAAACTTTGAAAAGAGAGGGGGGGGGGGCAATAAAAAAACTAATTTTTTGTTTCTAGTTTTGACTTCACTGTGGAGGTTTTGTCTGAGTGATGCTACCTTTTTGTGCTGGAGAATACTGCAGCACTGATTAGTCTCACTGTGCGCAGTGCAGCGAGTGTAATGGGCTCTAGCAGAGGTAGAGGGTGTGCCTTGCCTCTCACCCCATGATATCTGGGACAGGCTCCAGCCTCACTGTTCGATTAGTGTTTTCCTATTTTTACTTATTAAATTTGTGCATACAAAATTTTTTGGTGGGCCCCAAAGTGGTTTTAGTTTTTCCCAAAAAGGAAAATCACCATCAATTTGATAGACATAATAATTTTTATTATTTTTACTTATTTGTTGCTTAAGGGCCCCACTCCAGCTCCACTGTGACCCTGAACTGGCTAACCAGAATAAAATGGGTGGATGGATAATTTTGAAGCATCCTTCATCTTGCAGTGTATCTTAACCCCCTTCCCCCCACCCTCTTCATTTTCCACTCTGAGAGCTACTGGGATTTATTTGGATTGACGCGGGAATGATCTGATATGCTGTATTTTTCAAAGACTGGTTGCTATTACTTGCGTTTATCTTCAGCTGTCAGGCTTCACAGCCGGGCTTGAGACTAATCATTAGCCTTTGATTAATTATTTAGTCTATAAGATGTCAAAAATAATGATGTGAAGTGTTCGATTCAAGATGGGATGTTGCGAAAAGTAGGCACTTCTTGATGGATATAAGCAGAAAATGTCTGGCTTTGTTATTTAGGTTCATTCAAGAACATATTGTTTTGGCCTCATACCTACAGTACCAGTCACGATTGCACTGACTGTTTAAAAACCTCTGCATGTTCACTGGCTGCTAATATTGTGTACATGGTTTCAGGCTTGAGGTCTAGGCACAGGAAAAAACATTGGCAGGGAGAAGAAGTTGCTTTTATTTTATTTATTTATTTTTAAGTGTATGGAGCCTGTCCGTAGTAATTGTAGTGCCATGAGTGCATTTCCAAATCTCAATCCCTCGAGCTTGCCAAAATGGTCGCATCAAATTTAGTGTGTAGCAGGCAGAGGTAAACAGTATTGGAGGAAATGAAGAGTAATTGTGTCTTTGGATTTTTATCTGCTGCCTGCGTAGAACCTGAGCTTCTGCAGAGAGATTGTAAAAGACAGACTCGAAGAGTCCTGAGCTGAAATCTTTGGGAGGTTTCTGCAGCATGGTGGTGTTGATGGGAAAAGAGACTTTTAAAACCTTTATTTTGGGTCAAAATCTGAAAACTTTTTAAGCATTTAAAAAATTTGCGTGATTCTTTACAAGCAGTTTTATGTCCTGCTTCTCATTGGAATTAAAGCTTTAAATTTACTTCCCAAATAATCGGCCAGAGGTGTTTCAAAAGGCATGCCGAGTGGTGAGACTCTGGTTTTAGACAAGCAATTCTAAATCTATTTGAAAGGCTCTGACCAAAAAAAAAATTTTACTTTATTATGATTATTTGCAGCTCAGCTATTCAGCTCAGCTCAGCCTTTTCTGCATACCATTATGTTTTATGTTCTATATTATTATTTAGCCCTGCAACAGGCTGGCGACCTGTACAGGCTGTACCCTGCCTCTCGCCTTATGACGCCCTATGACAGCGACCCTGAACAGGATAAGCAGAAGAGGATGTATGGATTATTTTTCTCAAACCTGATAAAATGTGGGCTGGTTCTCAAAATATGCCAAGGCAGAAATGGCTCAGCTCTTGCACTGGGGCTGGTGATGCTGAATTTATGTGATGGCTGTACATGTTTTGACGATATGCTGATGACACTCTTGTTGCCTAAAATAATAGTAATGTGTTTATACAGGCGTTCACAGCGCTGGACGCTCTGGCAGACGGAGGAGTGAAGATGGGACTGCCGAGGAGGCTCGCTGTCAGACTTGGAGCTCAGGCCTTGTTGGTCAGTTGTGCTAAAATCTGTGTGTCACATTCAGGTCCCTTCTGTTTCACTTATTCTAAATATTAAGTTTCCTTGATCTGCTACGCTGCATGTTTGGAGGCAACAAAATTATTAAGCTTGAGTTGCTGTTTTCACTGCATCCAGCAGTTTTACTGTCTGATAACTGCTGACTTTTGTTCAATGAAAAAATAATGAAACTCAAGAAAAATAAACACCTGCAGGGCACTTGGGCTTGCCAAAATAAGAAGAAAAGAAGAAGAAAAGGATATATTTTGATCCTGCAGCTTTTTTTCCTGCAGGGTCTACAGAAATTTTAAATTGGTCTTTTTAACAATATATTTAAATATAGTTTGGTTCTGTTTATACAGGCGCTGTTGAGGGGTGATTAGGCTTTGGCAGTTTATCAAAGACATTACTGAAAATTACTAATTTCTGTTTTGTTATGGCAGCTGCTTCAGGCTTCATCTTCTGTGTGCTCAATTTTCTGCTTATAAATTTTAAGTTTATAAGTTTTCCCAGGTGTTATGGTGCATTGTTTTCTACACTTGTGTGGGCTGCACTTAGCTTTTATTTATCTTTTTTCAACCCAGTAGTGTCTGCAATTGATTTACCGTGGCACAACGCCTGGCTCTTATTTTGAAAGTTTTAACCCATTCTGTTGTTTTTTTTCTCCTCTCTTTACTGCTGGCTCCATTACCGCAGTGCTATTGTGATGGCACTTGATTTCATTTAGCTGCTTCTTCTGGGAGGATCTCACCCCATGTTTGGGTGGGCTCTGCCTCCTTTGTTTTAGACTGCAGCTGGCAATGAGCTCCATTTGAGCTGTTAACGAGAACCTGCAGCAGGTGGAGAACTGGTTCTTGTGCCGCTAAACCTCAGCTTTGTAATAATAGTGCTCATTTAATAATTTTGTCACATAATTTTTGTTACTCGATAAGCTGTGGGAAATGGTAGCCAGCCTCACAACCATCTAGGGGCTCTTCAAATGTTATACGGCAACACTGTGCCTGAAAGATTCAGCTGAGGCATGCCATCATGTGTGATTCTGCATCGGGGTTTTTTCTCCATTTATGTCAGAATTGCTTTAGGATCAACACAAATTCACATAATTAGAAAATCCTAATAAGTGAGATGATCTATGCGTCACTTTATTCTTTTGCCCATGCACCTTGGAAATGCATGGAGAAACCACTGCACTGTTTCTGCATTACCTCCTTTATTTCCATGTTTTTCTCATTCTCTTGTTTCGCTTCAGGGAGCAGCTAAGATGCTGCTGGAGTCGGAGCAGCACCCTGGCCAGCTGAAGGACAATGTGTGCTCACCAGGGGGTGCTACCATCCACGCCCTGCACTTCCTGGAGAGCGGTGGCTTCCGCAGCCTCCTGATAAACGCAGTGGAGGCTTCCTGTATTAGAACACGGTGAGATGGCTGCATCGGCAAAGTGTAATCAGTTTGATTAGTTCTGCAAGCACAGATTATTGTTATTATTTAAAAGAATCAAACAATGACAATTGTTTTAAAACTTTATATTTTTTCCTTCTGAATGGTCCAAAGCTGTTTAAATTGAATATCATTTTAAATTGTGTGTGTCTTCATCCTTTGGTTATAGTTATTGTGAAAGGAAACATGACACACACACATACACACACACAAGCAACCCTTTATTTTTACTGTATTCTTGATATTGGGGTTTCTCTTGTCCTCACAGGGAGTTGCAGTACCTGGCAGACCAGGAGCGCATCTCTCCAGCAGCCATTAAGAAAACCACGTTGGACAAAGTGCTGCAGCAGCCTGGAGTCACAGTCAGTGGAGTGGCTAATGGGAACGGCAAATCAGGGCTGAGCTTGTTCAACAATCGTGGCTCTGGGCTCAAGAAGAAAAACTGAGTACACAGAGAGGCAGACACGCACACACTGACACGCCAACATGCTACAGGTTTAAGTGTGTCAGTGTGGACATTCATATTGTGCATCTTAAACAGCTTTTCAGCCAGAGAATTTGAAAAACGGACTCAGGACTGCTCTGAAATGAAATCCAAATTATTTATTGATACTTGAGTGTCATGCGCACGGTGGACCTCGTGGTGACATCACCACATTACACACAAGCACAGATGTACTTGTGCACGCTGCTCACAGTTATCGCCTTATGTTGTGGTGTGGGATTGCTGTATGCATACACTCACTGAAGAGCAAAAGTGCATTAACAATCTGTCTGGGTTTTAGCTCTACAGTCTCCAGGGCTGTTAAACAGTAATGACCCAGTGGGCCATCGTGAGGTCCTGGTGCACACCAGGCAGCAGATGGCTGCTGCGGTAACATCAAGCTGTTAATGTATGTCTTTAATGTCTTTTTAAAAAATGAAACGACATAAATCACGTACCAAATAATTATCATTCGTTTGTCTGGATGCAGATGGAACAAAATTTTAAATGGTTTTTGCTTTGTTGTCCGTCGCTTATAAGCATTAGCAGATTAAGGACATTCAAAGGTAATTTCAAACTGTATCATACTTCTGATTTCTTGTTAAAACCCAAAGGCACTTGTTTTCTTTTGGAGAAGAATGTGATGTTAGTTTGTGCAAGGGCAACAAGAAGGCTTATGTCATCTACATAATCCATATGATTTGTGATGTACTATAATGGAAATCCATTAGGCCCCCATTGGTCTGTCCTGTGTATTTTATATTGCTCTCTGTATGTTTTTTTTTTTGTTTTTTTTAATCTTCATGTTACATTCAGTGTGTATTTTACCTGGTGTGTGTGTGAGTCACTAAATAACTAAACTCAACATTGAAGAAGCAGAGTCTTAGTTTTTTGTGTGATTCCCAAATACTTCTGTTTTGCTTTTTAATAGTTATAGATTACACTGATCTCCATCAGTCAGTAATTAATATGCACCCTGGCCTCCAGATGGCGTCCTCTGATCAATGTGACCCATTTAACTATGCCTGTACAGATCAAATTACCATCTTCACACTGGTGCCTGTTAATAGTGGCTTAAAAATAACAACCCAATATAGCACCAACCACAACTACACCACCTCACTTAAGAGCATTAGTCGTAGTGCTTCAATTACATGTTTTATACACTTGCCATCCCAACACCCCCCCCTCCCAATGTTGTATATTGTGTCCTCTCATAGGTCATGCTAAAATTAGACCTCGTCTGTGCTTTAAATAATGAGAGGTAGACCTGTGGGTTCTCGCTGGCCTTGAGGTGCATTGTGATTGGTTGTTTCAAGAGGAAATGCACTCCAATTTTAGACCCTTTCTGTCAGCAGGACTTATGACCAAAAGGTGGGGACATGGTTTTCTCTCCAGATCCAGTCCTCGTCTGTCCTTAGTCTGGGACAAGATGGGAGACATGAGAGGGTACAGCAGGTGATGGAAGACTTGTTAACTAAAAGTATCACTCTAGCCTATGGAGGACCAAAACTGCCAAACTAATTTAATTTAATTATTTTGCTACTGAACACACCAGATATAATAAAAACTTAATGTTGACATAAATACCTTAAAATGTGATAAAAAATTCTGATTGCATTTTCTATAAGATTAATACTGATTTATGAATATGTAAGTGTTTATAGTTGGTTTCTAACCAAAAAGTGTATCATGAGATGATTTATGGTTACAGAGCGCCTCAAATTGAAGTACTTTTTTGTGTAATGGCATATGAGCTAAACATAATTTTGTATAAAATCTACGTCTGGGACCTTTACTATATAGTGAGTTCAGCATACCCAGGTTATCGTTCCATTATCTAGATTCACTTACCTTAACAGTGGCAATTAGGCTAAGTGGTCACATGAAGCTGGTTTTCAGCTCACTAAGTTAACCCAGGGTTTACCCCGAACGTTCACGGTGCACGGTGGTGTTGGCAGCATTTGACCAATCTAAAATGGGCGTTTCTTCCATGGAACATGACCCCTATGAATACCACCTACTCCAGACACATTATCAAATGGTGAAGAACATTGAAAAATACAGAGCATTTTAAAAAAAAAATGCAGCACTCTCGTGTAAAAAGGACAAGATGCAGCAAATTGCTAATCTGGTGATTTAGCACACAGAGCGGTGAAATAAACATTTTCATTCCAGTTAATTATTTTATGGACGAGTGCGCTCTCAGGGATGCTGTTTATTTCTGAGGTGATGGCTGCACATTAGAGCGCTGAAACTTAAATGTATCGATTTAAACATCAAATGGGAGATTTACATCATGGAGGTGCAACCGACAAACCCGCAGAAACTGTGTGACGCGATCATCGGTGTGGACCAAAATCTCTGAGGAGTGTTTCCAGCACCTTTTTGAACCTGTGTCATGAATAATGAAGGCAGGTCTGAAGGCAAAAGCGGCGCTCTAAGTATTAGCGAGGTGTACCTAACAAAGTCACCAGTGGGTGGATCTTACAGGCTCTATCAACAATTAAAAAAGAATAATTAAGCAAACAATATTTCTATGATAACCTTTCGTGTTTAAAAGAAAGGCTTATTATATTTATATGATAACCCCTAGAGTCTTCAGCTATTATGTGCCTCAGTTTTGTGTTGTACTATTCTTTGTCCTGTAGGACTAACTGAAGGGTAATTAGCCTCATGAGTAATACATTGGCCTGCTGAGCTTCCCCTTTCCCGCCGTCTCGCGGACTCTGACCACCACTGCTACAGTCTGCTTTTTGGGTTTCTTTCTTCTGCTTTTTAGCAGACAGTGCTATCCATCCATCCATTCTTCACATCACTGTCTTGCTAATAAATGCAACTTTTTTTTAAAGTTGAATACATTTTTCTAAACAAATTCCCATTTTATAAGGTACCACCTTGTTTTGTTTCCCATTCCTTGTCACAGTCTATGAGGTGGACTGTGACATGAGTCATGCCTGCATAAACAGTGACCAAAATAAATTAACTCTTTGACTTGCAGAGATTTGCCATACAGAAAAAAAAGACGCCATTTTCTTTTCAGCCAAAATGAAAGTACTGATCTCAACCCCCCCAGAAAAATAGTCTTGCGAATGCTAATTTGCCTTGCTTAGTAAATCTGACTCTAAATATCGAGTTTTGAATTAGCTGATAGAAAAGGACAGAAGTTCAGGTGCATTTGGGGTTATTAAGAGACAGTAGCTACAGCAGACTCCAGGTCTGTAAAGCACTTTTCCGACATTTGGGCCCATCACTGTGCTCCGGGCTGCTACATTTTGGATTAACAAATGCCACTTTGTGTTGGAATGAGATAGGCTTGTGGGTGTATTCAGCCAATACACAGGTGCATAATGGCGAAGTAAAAATGATGGAAGAGGGGTGATGGTATGTGAAGAGCCATGTCCTCATTATAATTGAACAATTTATAGCTGTTGTAGGATTAGTTTATTTTCCTTAAACTAATACACACACCAGTGTCCCTTGATTAAATTGCGTCCCTCATGCTCTCAGCGCACTCTGGCTGTTTATTTGTGCGTGCAATGGTTTTTCTCTGCCACTGAAGTGTCTTGGTAATCCCTCTTTTATTCCGAAAGGTTATTCTCCGCTTGCTCTCGCTGCTGTCCGTTAAGATTAGCCATTCCTGGAGAGACTTCCATTTGCCTCTCATTATTAGACTTATGTTACCTTTAGTTGGTCGGGCGGCTTTGAGCGCCTCTCTTCCACCCAAGGTGAAGAGGATGTGCTCTGTGTCAATCATCTTGACACTGGCTGAGGGTCTAAGATGGCAGTTCAGTGGTAGATAATCCTGAGTGGAAAGTTTGTATAGTGCGTGTGTGTGTGTGTGTGTAAGAGAGAGAGCAAGACAGAGAAACATAGTGTGTGTGTGTGTAAGCGCCCGCGCGCACTAGCGCACTAGCTCAGCATGGGATTTCTATCCACAGGTAGGCCAGATGCTACCTGTCATCCCCATTCAATCAGTGTAATCACTGACCTTTGCAGTAACACGGTTGTTTGCATATTGTGTCAAGGCCAGGAGGCGTGCCAGAAACCAAGAGGAGTGGATAGATGGAACAAACATCCACCTAATTCGCTCCAAAATGATAAACTCACATAGACAAGCGAGTAAATAGGTGTTTGTTTTTCAAGTTCCTCTGTTTTTTTTTTTGCCCACTGTGTACCGCAGCGTAGTGTCAGCAATCCGTGTGTGTATGACTGTGTGTTTGTGTGTGATCTGAGAGCTGATACAGTATCAGCTTTGTGCAGCTGTATGGTGAAACAGCCCCAGAAAGAGGAAACTCTGACTGTTATCACACAACCAGTGAATCTGCATTATGGGCTTCCCTCTAACAGCAACTTGCAAATTGCAGGACAATTCCTGGAAAAACAGACCTTTATTTACCTGATGTTTATCTTGGAATCAGACAGGTGTGTACATGATGTACCAAAAGCGTTTATTGAGCAACTTTTTTGATGTTCTCTCTATGCTGCTGAGCAGCATTATATAGAAGTAAACATGTTTGTTTTACGTGTGAAATTATCCAAGATGAATTTCAGTTTTAATAAGGTCAGCACAAATATTTCCCCCTCACATTTCAGTCCAATCTGTTTTATTATGCTTATTCAACCCGGGGGGAGGGGGGGAGCCTATACCAGCTATCACAGGGCGAGAGGCAAGGTACACCCTGGGCAGTTTGCCACTCAGCTGCAAGGCTTTGGCTTTCCGGCCCTAACTGCTGTATCTCCAAGCACCACAATTTGAGAACCACAGGTCTAACACATCACAGTGTCAGCATTAGATATACCCCTAACGCTGTACATTTTGGAGAAAGGCGAACATGTCAAATGATATTTTTTTGGAATAAAAATCACATATTGTGAAAACATAGGGTTAGCAGTTAGGGTTAGGGTACTTCTCGTTATCTGTAGTTACTTATTCATGCTTACATGAGTCAATATAATCAGTTACTTTCCACCACTAACTTTGTGTTTCAGGAGTTTCTTTTTTGTGTGGACAACCTCATTAAAATTTGTAATTTCTATTATGGATACTGGTCTATTTCACAAAAAAATATGCATGTGACAACACTGGATTAGTGTGCTTCAAGAAATAATGCGCATTAACATTTATGGTGTCTATTTTCAAGGGCTCGCAGTCATCAGCAATTTTGGCATCGGTGGCTTTTAAATCGAATTCTACACTGAACTGATGTATATTTAACTCATTTTCCTAAAAGAAATACCAAAGATATCTTTTGTCCACTTTCAGCAGCCTGGTAGAGATTTACTCCTCAAAGGCCCGTGGACGGCCAAGTGGAAATAATCGGTCAATGAATATGTAATACCAGCTATCCCTTATAAACTGAGTGGCATTATCTGGAAATAGGCTGCTAATATTGGCAGAGTGCTTCCTTGTCTCGCATGTGAGGTCATTAATTCCTCTGAAATGCTAATGGATATTGATACACTAATGTACACCAGCCCTAACAGTTTAATTTTGTTTGCGTTGTAAGTGAGGATTGGTAGCTTATGATGGTTTTATGATGTTACAAAAAAGGGAAGGAAGTGTTCCATGACTCTCACAGCTGGTCAGGCAGGTGCTCGTCAGGGGGGTAGAGAGGAAACAAAATCCCATTTAAAAGATGCTAATATCCTTTTTTTAAAGTGCGGTTTATAATGATTTGGTTTGTGTAAAGTTGCACCAGCAAGTCCAAGATTGTACTAAAGTGAGCAACAATAAAATGTTGAAAATTTGAATTAAATAAACAAGTACAAGTTACATTAATCAATTAATTATTTATAGCAACAAATGTTTTGTTTGTGTAGTAGATCTCCTAGATTTATGATTTTGTGTATCCCTGTGTGGCTGTTTTAGATGTGCTGTATTTTAAAGGTCTTACGGTAGCAATTTTGTGTTTATGGGAATCTTTGACCATTTTTCCAGAAGCGCAGTTGTGAGGTCAGACCAGTGTTGTTGGATGAGAAGGCCTGGCTCACAGTCTCTGCTCTACTTCACCCCAAAGGTCTTTTATCAAGCTGAGGTCAGGACTCTATGCAGGCCAGTCAAGTTCTTCTACACCAACATCGCTCATCCAGGAAGGGGCCCATCTCCAAACTGTTCCAACAAAGTTGGGAGCTTGAAATTGTCCCAAATGTCTTGGTTGGCTCCCCCCTCCACCAAACTTTACACTTGCAGTCATTCAAGTACTCTTCTCGTGGCAACCGCTAAACCCAGATTTGTCCATTGTCCATCAGATTTCTGGACAGAGAAACATGATTCATCCCTTCAGAGAACGTGTCTCCACTGCTCTAGAATCCAGTGGTGGTGTGCTGCCTGAAGATCTCTACACACACTTTCTTGAGGTTTGGAGGTCTGCACTGACTGACTGCAGAAAGTTGGCAACCTCTACTCACTATTCATCTCAGATTATCCACTTCTTTGCTGAGGTGCTGTTGCTTCCACTTTGTTATAATACCACTGACAGTTCACTGTGGATTAGTGGTTAGGAAATTTCACGACTGGACTTGTTGCACAATTGGCATCGATCCAGTACCACACAAATATTTGTCGAAGCAGTCTGCATGCCCTGGTGCTTGGTTTTATACACCTGTGACCATGGAAGTGATTGGAACACCTGAATTCAATCATTTGGATGGGTATCACTTTGAGACCGACTGGAGCGCCGGCGCTCCAAATTGCATATTTGCTTTAAAAATCCAATAGAATTGCAACCACATACAACAGAGAAATAATTATTTTTGCATATAAAACAAGAGATTTTAGTATGCATTCAGTGTTTCCCAGAGCACTGTAACCTTCCTCTAATGACTTTGCAGAAATTGTGTAAAAAGCGCAAACAACAAAACGTACTCCATGCACTTTATCGTTGCCATGAGCATTTACAGCTATGGGATTTCTGTATTTAGCATAATATGTAGATCCAAAAAGTGATTTTCACTTTTTCTATGGGTTAGTGCACTTTTTAGCTACTTGCTGTATTTACTATGGATTTCTTTCATACATACTATTGAAATGAGGGTTCTGAAGATTCTATTGATGTATAGTAAGTTGAACTGTTCCACACAATAGTACTACAGCATGTATGAATGTAAAGATATGCTCCAGTGGACTTTTTGTGTTACAGGTTGTAAAGGGTTTTAAAAACATATTTTGTTCTGTCAGCGCAATATATGCAACACCACAGTTAGTTTCTCTAGAAACTGAGAAGCAAAGTCACGGTAATAATGCTTTGTCACATCCTTTTTTAAAACAAAAGAAACACATGATTGTGATATGTAACCATGAGAGCTGGATACGGACTCATTACACCCAGGTTATCACCTTTTTCAATTGCTGCTTTCTGATAAATGGTGTAAGGCCATTAAGATGTAAACCAGGGATGGACATCTCCAGGCCTCGAGGGCCGGTGTCCTGCAGATTTTAGATGTGTTCTCGATCCAACACACCTGAATCACCTCCTCAGTATGCAGTCAAGTTCTCCAGAGTCCTGCTAATGACTTCTATATGTGATTCAGGTGTGTTGGATCAGGAACACATCTAAAACCTGCAGGACTCGAGGCCTGAAGT
>VOQJ01020401.1:0-12091 GCA_015052665.1 Apistogramma diplotaenia | reverse complement strand
CCAACAGAAAGAGCAAACCGACCCTCCGCCAGACAAAAACCCCCCCCCCCCCCCCCAAATGCACATACATAAAAACCTGAAAATATTTAATGGCTAAGTCTTACCCTCAGTCACAGTTAACGTTGTTGGGCAGATGGCTTTTCCATATTCGTTTGCAGCAAAACATTTGTATGTGTCTGTCTCTGCAGCAGACACTTTGTGAATCTGGAAATACAAGTAAGTGTATATAATTCATATATTTATGACATCAGATAATATTATAAATATGAACCACTCACAGGATCTTATTTTGGAATCATTTATTCACTCACCTCTAATATATGCTCCCCAGTTGATTCATCATATTTAGTATGAAATTTTTCCTTGTCTGAAAGATTTCCTTTAGCTCTCCTCCACGACACATCTGGTTTGGGATCCCCTGTCACCACAGCCCTGAAAACAGCTAACTTTCCTAAAGGACATAAAGGAATCTTTCTAAGCTTCACATCTATAACTTGAGTTTAGTTTCACATTTGAAAGATATTGCTGAATCAGTCAACTTTAATATGTTTCCTTCACAATAAAGTCATTTATTTGAATGCTCATCTCTTTTGTGAATATGTAGATACATAAATTCATCAGTTTTAGTGGTATATTGTAATTTAAAGCACCCACCTTTCTCAATGGTAACTGGCATTGGTTTACACTGGAAATCTGGGGTGCTTTTATCCTCTGGCATGTTTACTAAATACTGCGTGATTATCACCCCAGATGTCTTAGATCTCCTCCGAATGGCAGCTAAACAAAAATGAAAAAAACAAACAAAACACCAACTGAAATTAATCTGGCCAAGGTTTGCTGCTGTTGGTAGAACTAAATGGATGATTCTTTGCTACCAGCAGATGTCAGGAATGTCAAACATATCCCCAGTGATGCTTTGTGTGCTGACAGCAACAGTAGCTTTGCAAATGGAAACTACAGTACTGCGCACAAATCTTATTTACTCCTTTTGCTTCCAGGTCCTAAGTTATTCTAGCTGTGGTGGCACAATGCTCTTTAGCTTTCCATCTATCCATTTTGTTCCACTTATCCAATTCATGGTCTCCAGTTGTCTGGAGCCTATCCCAGCTGCCATAGGTGAAAGGCAGGGTACTGTACACCCTGGACAGGCCACCAGTCTGGGAGACAAACAACCATTCACAAACATATCCACACATACAAGCAATTTAGAATCAGCGATGAACCTACAGTATCTGCTCTAATTTCATGTCTTTGGACTGTGGTAAGAAGCCAGAGCACCTGGAGAGAACCCACACAGACATGGAGATAACATGCACAACTCCACCAAAAGGCCCTAGCTACAGTATGTGGTAGATCTGAATCCAGGACCATCTGGCCGTGAAGCAACAGTGCTAACTACCGTGCCACAGTGCTGCCAGAAAATCTGTTTCTGTTGCTAAATTTTGGAGATTTACATGATGCAAAATTTTGCCATTCAGTGATAGTTTCCAGTAACATGTATTGCCTAAAAAAAGAACATGGTTCTGTCATTGCATGGGATAATGTTCCTCTTATACATTTTAAATATATGTTGCAACATCAACATCTTGCATGTAGAATTACACTCACTGGCAGCTATATTAGGTACCCCTTACTAGTACCAGGATGGATCCTATTTTGCCTTCACAATTGCGACATACAGAAGATTCAACAAGGTGCTGAAAACATTCCTCAGAGACCTGGTCTATATTGAAATAACATCATTACACAATTGCTTGTGATTTGTCCACTGCGCATGTGTGATGTCTCTCCTGTTACACCACATCCTCTATTGGACTGAAATCTAGTGACTGTTGAGGCCATTTGAGTACAATGAACTCATTGTCATGGTCAAGAAACCAGTTTGAGGTGATTTGAGATTTGTGACATGGCATGTTATCCCGCTGGAAGCTGCCATCAAAAGATGGTTACGCTGTGGGATGGACATGGTCAGCAACAATTCTCAGGGAGGCTCAATGCTCAGCCAAGAAAATATCCTCCACAGCACCAGGATGGATCTATTCTCATGTTGTTTATGTCAAATTCTGACCCTTACATCTGAATAGAAATTGTCAGATCAGAAATTGAGAATCATCAGGGATGCCAAGTCAAGCCATTTTGGTAAGCCTGTGCGATTTAGCCTCAGTTTCTTGATCTTGGCTGACAAGATTGGCACCCAACATGTAGCCATCAGCTGATGTAGCCCATCTGTGTGTTCAGAGATGTTCTTCTGCATACCTTAGTTCTATTGGTTCAATTGGTTACTTGATTTACAGTTTACAGTTACATTTCCACCCAAAGAAGTGCGTGAACAAGCAGTTGAAAGTGTGTACCTAACAAAGTTGCCGGTGAGTGTAAATAATATCGAGAAAAGCAAGAACGGCTCATATTGGAAAAGCTTGACGGAATGTTTGGGAGCTTCATCTTATAACAGTGACTTGTTAGTCAACAAACACTTGCAGTTTCTCATTTTCACAATTAAATTTCAGTTTTTGTGCACATTCTGTGCATTGTATAAAGAGTAAAATGAATAGGCTGAAGAGTAATTCACTCAACCATTTCAAAAGTAGACCTTGAATTACACACTGTGATCTTCTTCCTTCCTGCTTGGCAGCTGAACATTTCCTCATCAGGCTTTGAATGTTCAAAGATGGAGGATCACACATGAGTTAATAAAGAACAACAGTAATCCAGGGATTAATAATTATTATGACAAGGACAGAAATAGGACAGCTGCCACCCAACCAAACGTGTCACTGCTTTGACGAGGTAGGGTTTCAGGTTAGCAACACAAAGACAGAACAGGTCACAAACACACGCAGTATTCAATAATACCTAATGTATTATTCAGTGTTCATTACTCCTCATAAGGGCTCTTTCTCAGTATTGTTTTCATGCGGCACTGCAGTGCATTGCAATGTCAACAAACATTGTTTGTCCAGCAGAAAATAGAAGTTCTCATTTCACCTGTCTTGTTGCCCGACACCTCATTAAAACGTTGAATGTACTGATGAACAAGGGAGAAACCTGGGTGAAAAGAAATTACAGCAAATCAGTCTGAAAGACACAAGGGCCAGCTGGTTTGTGCTTGTAGGATATTAGGTGGTGTACATATGAAATGAAGTAAAAAGGAGCTGAAGAGGCTAGAGCTGAATGCCCAGTCATGCATAATGTGGAAAAGGAAAACTCTTAGAGGCCTGAGTAAACTGAAGCTCTAAGAGTGTGACAGTAAAAGGCAGCAGGTAGGTGACCTTTATCCAAGGATGTTTTCTTCTTATCCTCAGTTTATCACCGAAGCCTCAGAGAACAGACCTTTAGTTGCCTGGGTAAGCGCCTGTCAGGTGAATAAACTGCAGCTCACAAAGTTCTCAGTGAATTTTCTAAGCTGCTGGAGAAACTTCTCTGCATCTTCTGGCTAGGTTCAGCGTTTTCACGCGTTCCACCACGTGGGAGCAGTGAAAGAAAGTTGTGAACTCAACAGACACATTATTTAAGTTTTGTTTCTGGCCACCTGAAAATCCAATAATGGCTTTCCTTCAGTTCTCTTTCTGTACTCGACCAACTCCTAAGGGAAATATCTGGCTCTTTAGCTGCTAAATGTTCCACTGTGTTCACCACCCATTCACCGATTGTGTCTGTCTGTTATTTGGTGCTAAGCAGGGCTTGCACAGGGGTTTTCCTCCAGTTTTTCTATTATTGTGTTGAAGTCGAAGCATTACCCGTGTTGCTTACAAATGTTAGCGTTTTAAAGCTATAAATCTATCATGGGGTACACCATATGGTGGTTTATACCTTCTTAATTGTTTATTTGACTGTAGCAATATGTTATCTTTTGACAGGATTAGTGGCAGCTCATTTCCCACCACTTTTGGTGATTAATTAACTTGCACACAGTTTGCTATATATGAGACAGTAATTAAGTTTGCTCGTGTCAAAGATTAATGTAGGTTTTTATAACAGATAGTCGCTGCCAAATGGTTTTACCCCAAAGGCCTTCTTTATCGTCAAAGGCTTCACTCAAGATATAAAGATATATTTTTCTCCTATATAATGTTTTTTAACAATACAGCCAGAATATTCCTGGTTTAAAACTGTCATTAAGGGTTAAGCTAATAAATAATTAATATAACTAATTCTTTCAATACAACAAATCTTTTACATGTAGAACATAGCAAATGTTAAAATGTTATGCAGAATGAGAGAGCAGTCAGAATTGTAGTCCTTTACATAGTTTGTTTCCAGTGGTCCCCGTGTTCTTCCCTCTTTTCCACATTTTGGCAGGAGTTAACTGTCAAAAGGTGACCTGCAAACAGAATGGAAACAATACATAAGTGTTGCTTTGCATTAAGATGTATTAAGTCTGTGCACTTGTTTCTCCTGCTGTGCAGTACAGTATTTTTATGATTTGTGATACACGCCAGGTCTGATAATCAGCATTTGTCTTTACACTCCTGAACCAAAGCACCCCACATTACTGTATGACAACACAGTACAGTGAATATTAGACACTAATATAGGCACTGTTTACAATACAGCTGATGTGAGGTGAAAGATAAATGATGCCCTTGAATATACTGTAATAATAACTCATAAAACCGGAAAGCTAATTTCATCTCTCATGTCTATGCTTTAAGGCTTCCATCTGGAGAAAGGTCAAAAGGTCAACTATTACGGGTTTTCCTTTATGAGCTGAGGCTTATTACCGCCTGTAGGCACTGCGTGTAGTCTATGTATGAGTATGAATACAGTAAACTTAAACAAGTACTTACTTAAGTTCAAATGATTAAACTTTGTATTAATTATCTGAAATGCATTTTCTAAATCAATTTCTCATCAAGGATCACAGCAGTTAAAAAGGACGGAGCAGATTTTTAAAAATAAATATTTTTGCATATTATCTAGTTTAGCATATTATGACACTATGTCACTGAGAGCCTGATCCTTAATTAAAGATCAGCACAGCTCCAAAACTAAAGTTAGCCCTCACTCTGTAACTTTGTATGGTTGCACAGAGTTACAGACTAAAGCTGTTCTGATCGCTCTGTTCTCATCAATAACTTTATAATACATTAATATACTCCAATTACAAATACAGTGAAGGTTTGGGCAAAAAGGATGCAATGAATAAATTAATTAATTTTTTTTACAGCTCAGTGATTTATTTATCTGTTCATGTTCAACAATATTCACATCCAGTAAACCAGATGTGAGAGTTTAATGAATAGATTGAAGGCAAAAAGACAATATGCCTCTAACACATCAGCATTCACAAAAAACACTGAGATTGAAAACCATTTCTCTGATCCAGACTTCTTCAGCAGACACCCAATATTCCTCTCAAGGGCATCCTGTAAACACCCTAGTTGTTCAGCGTCTATCACTTCATAAACTGTAATCCACTTGGATATAATAAAGATGTGATGGGTGACCTGTGGTCAGGATGTACCTCTGATCACACGCAGACTCAAACAAACAGAGAGACGAGTGGCTTACCTGTCTACAGTTCTGCGTTCACTCCCACTGAGACTGGTTTATAGATGTTTTATAAACTTGCTGCCTCCTCGTTTTTACAGGATATTAAATCCTTTGGGAGAAAAAAAGTTTGATTTTCCCGTCTGCAATCTTGTGCCTAGGCAGTGACTGTCAAACAGAGGCTTCTTCTGATTAGGCAGATGGATGCTCAGAGCGGGTGGGTTATTATTAAGAAGGAGTTGGGTGGAGGTAGTGGGAGAGCTGGTGGGCCAGTGGATGAAGTAAGGCAGGATGAATAGCCAAAGGGAGAGGGAAGGGCTACCAATGACAAGTTAGTGGTGAAGTTTATCTCTCACTGCGGTAATTACTGATGACAGCATGCTCATCTTTCACAGAGCAGCTGCTGACAAGAAAATGATTGGTGAGTTCAATTTGTTTGTGTAGTCTCTGATTCTTACAGATACCACGCACCTGTAACTGTCACTGTCAAAGTTTAAAGCAGCAGTTTGTTTCAGCAGGTTTTTTAAAATTCTGGTTAAGTAGCTTGTTAACGGTTCAAAATGCATTTAACTGGCTTTAAAAAAAAAAAAAAAACAGATTTCAGTTTGAACTGTCACCACAGGCTCTGATTTCAGCCATACTGAATTAAGAGGTGCATAAAATATAGTCATTTAAGAGGTGGCTGCCAGGTAACTGGCAAAGGCAATCATTAATTTGGACTGTGAAGCTACTCAAGGAAAGTGACTCAAAGGCAAATTTTATTAAACTTTGAGGTGGTATGATGAAACATATTCAGTTTAATCCCACACTGAACTGTACCCTTGTCTGGATATTAGTTAAGACCACATGTTGCGAACAAGGTACTTATCCCTTGTCTGCAATGTACTTCTTATGTTACAATACATTACATAATCAAGGTTGTGACATTTATAATCCTAGCATGGCTTTGAAGCAGTTGTGACTTTGGAAAGGGAATATCAAATGAAAAACAAGACACTTATGGTCTCAAGGTCAAGCAGAATGTCCATTACATTTGAAACTGTGTGTAATTGTAATTTAAAATGTGCAATAAGGACAACTTGCAGTGCATGAGATTATTGACTCAAGCAGATGTAACTCCAGCAGGTGATCAACATATACAACTGAATTTCACACACTTTGCAGTTGCTAATCTAATTTTCATATGGGAGGGAACTATATTTAATTCCTGTTATGTTCTTTCCATGGAAACCTGTGTGTTTATTTGACCCACAGCATGACAGTGTTATTCAGTTCATCAGCCTGTTCATCTGGTTTAGAGAAGGAATTACTGACCAAAATTTTGTTATCTTTTTTGTACTTTAAGGTTAATGCTGACAATATACTAAAGTGATCATGCTAACATGTACAGTGATGTGCAAATGTCTTGAGCCACTCCTCATTTATTTATGTTTCATTAGGAAAATGGGAATTAAGTGCAGTGAAATGTCCAAACAAAAATGTTAAAAAACTAAAAACAGAGTTTGCAAGAGTCAATATTAAGTAGCCTATGGCCGCATTTATTCTTTAGCACAGCCTGAAGTCTCTTGGGCAAACTTCCTTTGAATTTCATTAATCAGTCTTCAGGAATAGTTCTCCAGGCTTCTTGAAGGACATTCCAAGCTTGCGTTCAGATGTTGGCTGCCTTTTGTTCTGTTCTCTGTCAATACGATCCCTGCTTCAATAATGTTGAATCATGGGCTCTGGGGAGGCCAATACATGGATGATAGTGTTCTATTGTGTGTTTGTTTTCTATCCCAGTCTGCTTTTGCTCCATTGGTAGAGAAATGATGAAAATTGAGGCTGTTGCCAGTCAGACCTTTTCCATAAAGTACTGCACCGTGGATAAAAATCTAACTTTTCTGTGTTCATAATTCCAAGAATTTGGACAAGATCCCCACCACCACTGGCTGAAATGCAGCCCCATGCCATGACAGAGCCTCCACCGTGTTTTACAGATGACTGTAGACACTCACTGTTGAACCTCTCTCGACCTTCTCCGTACATATTAATGACAATACCTGTTTGGTAATTTGACTACTTCAGAACAAGTCCGCCAGGCTTTATCTTTACATTTGTACA
Source organism: Apistogramma diplotaenia (assembly GCA_015052665.1). Lineage (NCBI taxonomy): Eukaryota > Metazoa > Chordata > Actinopteri > Cichliformes > Cichlidae > Apistogramma > Apistogramma diplotaenia. The sequence continues at coordinate 4,501 of VOQJ01020401.1, read as the reverse complement.
TGATGTTGTACCATTTTGTGAAATTTTCCAACTACAGTAGCTAAAAAGTGCACTGACCCACAAAGATACTGTAAATTGTTTTTTGGATCTACATATGATACCGAAATGCCAAAGCTGCAAATGCTAATGAAAATGATAAAGCACATTGAGTACATTTTGTTGTTTGCACTTTTTGCATGATTTCTGTGAATCTGTTAGAAGAAGGATACAGCGGTCTGGGACATGTTCAGTGCATAATATGTAAGGATAAATTATTTGGTTTTATATGCAAAAAGAATTATGGCTCTATCATATGTAGTTGCAATTCTACCGGCATTTAAAAGCAATTACACAATTGGGTGTGTTTATTGGATTTATTTCTTTTTCTTGAGGACAAGAATTTAACGTACTAGTCATCTGCTCTACATTTTAAAAAAAATATATATTTATATACATTTATTTTACAAAGTGCACATTGATCTGCATTACTATAAGTGTGCCAGTGTTAACCAGATGGCTAATTTTCAACTGCAGTCCTTGGGCAAGATGTAAATTGACAACGTATAGACCAACATTTAAGGTTAAAATTGTTTGCCACTTATTCTTTTGTCCTCTACGTATCCTGTTTTCACATATTTCTTTAAAGGAAACACTGCACATCATGCTAACATGTGCCAAATTTTTTTAGCTAATAGCGCTTTGAGAATCACCTGGTGTAAAAGTACTATATTATGCTGCATTGTGTTTGTCATGGAGATTTAAGTGTGGCTTCCGGGAAGCAAAATGAGGGGTGTCTTAAAATGTGTGCATAATCCTGTAAAAAATAGAGAGTCAATATTAGCACTCCACAAGCTAACAAAACGCCAAGGTTTATCATGCAAATATTTGAATGCTGGTTGTACGCCCGGTAGTCAAGGCTGACAAAGCTCAGCTTAGACTGATAAAGTGACATCTCAGAATGCATTCCTGAGCTTGGGAAGTTAAGTCAGATACTGTATATCCTAATCTGGATGTTGCACATAGGATAAACTTTTGATGCAGCTAACGACATTGGCTACTGTGGCTAGAAGTGAACTCCCCCTTATGTTATGTAAACACCACATTTTGAACTCTAAAAAAATGTTTTTCTGCTGACAAAATGCATCCCGAGCCCTTGTATTCTGATTTTGAACTAAACATAAATAAAAGTTTCATCACCTCTGCTTTAATCAAATCACACACTATTCAAACAACTTAGGAACCAAATAATAGGTAGAAAAACAAGCTTGCAACACATTGGATGTCTCTTTCTCAATAGCCTTGGAATCTACTATCACACGGTCCAGCTGGTGCCAGCATTATGTCATGCTTGTCCTTCCACATGCAGTACCTCTAATATATTTGAATAGGTTCTTGAGTTGGCCTGAGCTCACATAAACCGGCTGGATTAGGAATTAAACCCCCTCAGCCTACCCTCCTTATATTGATGAAATGTCATGCCACATAGCTTTCATTCCAGTCATGGGGAACCACAGAAAGCTGCCGCTGAGGTGCTAACTAGACAGCCTGGCCTGCCTCTCTGTAGAGTAGATAGCTCTTCTGAGGGAAACTTCAACAGTACATCAGCTGAGGTCTGAGTTACTTTTCAATCAGAAGAGAAGTTATTTCTGATTGGATTTTAGTGTTGTAAAATTAATCTTGAAAGTAGTCATTTGTGTTAACATACTTTGGCGTTTTTGAATACTGGTTACTCAGAATGATCATAGAACTACCATGATTTGATGTAAATACACTGTAGTTAAGGCTTCTCATTTTGGAAGCCACAACAATAAGCTGCCACAGTATTTAGCTGTCCCTAACATTAAGTGGTGTAAAATGTCTATCCCAGTTACATTTAAAGTGTTTTCACATCTGCTTGGCTTTCTAGTTTTTATTTGACGTACATACAGGGGAAATGAGGAGATATGCATGCTAGGCGTGTGCTTAAAACATTTGTATTGGGAATGCCTTACATAAGCAAATTCTGTAGTATGAATGTAATTTGTTTTCTTGTTCCTCAAAACTTGAATACTCAGCCAAAATAAGAAGCCTGGATCTAAAACAGCACATTTATTTTTATGAAAACTACATGATGGTGCAGCAAAATGCTGATAATTTTCTGAGAATGTAAGCATATTCTCCAATTTGTGTGAAGGCTTACTCCAGTCCTACCACCAATATTGTTTTGTTTTTAAAATGATAACATGAACATCATTCATGCATCCCAGCATCCATTTAAACCGTATTGTTTCTCTTCTTTGTGATGAGAAACTCTGTGACATTTGATTGTGTTCACTATTGTTTTTTTACCATTGGAATAGACCAAAAATTGATTCAAAGAGCTAGGATAGCTTTGATACATTAACTGCCATTCATATGGCCGCTGCAATGCTGTTAGACCACTGATAGCTGAAAATCGATGAACTCATTATATTGTGAAGAGTTTGTGATTGTGATACATTTGTTATATTGTCCTTACTTCAAAATCGGAGCTGCCATATAAACAGAGTATATAGCCATTTTTAGGTGATAAGAAAGGTGGATGAAATGTTCCATGTATTCTGGGTTCCTCAATTCTGGGCTTCAGACCAGAGCAGCCCAGGCATCTTTGCTCAGTAATGAAAGGCTATTTATGATGAGATTAACAACCAAAGACGATCCCGTGTCCACGACAGAAAAGAAAACAAACAAATGCAACTTTGATTTGATATAAGCTTATGCTTATAAAATTGGGACACAAATATACAGTGTGTTGCTAATTTCATCCTGGGCTGAGTTTCAAACATGCTAGAATAGTGTTCCTTCACCATGTGTTTAAATCAGTAGTTTGACATATGGAAAACATTTTTATTCTCCCATTCACTTCCATAGCCACCAAGCACCTAGGCATGAAGACTGCTTCTAGAAAACTGAGGCTACAATTCACACAGACTCATCCAAATCGAACAATAAAAGATACCCTGGAGTATTCAGTTGCAGGAAAGTAGGGTCAGAATTTGGCATGACGAAAGGATTCATCATGTCTTGTATCAATGGTTCAGGCTAGCATTGGTGGGATAATGATGTGTGTGTTTGTGTGTGGGGTAGTTTTTTTGGCACCCCCCTTAGTACCAACTGAGCATCATTTAAACTCCAGTTAGCTTTTTTTTCCAGGAGTTGGGCTAAGCCCCTATAGATCCAGTGAAAGTAACTTTTAAGGATTCAGAGACATTTTGGACAATTTCATGCTTACAACATTGTGCACCAGTGCACAAAGCAAGCTTCATAAAGACATCCATGAGTGAGTCCTTACCTCAACTCAACAGAACACCTTTCCGATGAATTAGAGCAGAGACTGCAAGCTAGGTCTTCTCATCAAACTTCAGTGTCTGACCTCAGAAATGCACTTCTGAAAGAATGGTAAAAGAATTCCCATTGACACACTCCTAAATGTTGTGGAAAGCCTTCCCAGAAGTGCTTTGAATCTGTTACAGCTGTAAAAGGTGGGCTGACATCATATTAAACCCTATGGATTAAGAATGGCATGTCACTCATGTTTATGTGAGTGTGAAGGCAGATGATGTGCAATATAGGGTATGTCCATCTGTCTGGGTATCTGTCTGTGAGGTTTTACCGTTCCATTCCATAGACTCCAAAACCAAAAGGAGCTGAGCCATAAAATATTGCATTTGTGATCCTTATTCTTCGAATATATGCAACACAATATTCATATGGCTGTCTGTCTGTTTGCCCAGGTACCTGTCAGTAAGGTTTTGACCTAAGTTACTCAACAGCTGGCAGTAACTGGATAGTGAAAAACTGGGGAATCCCAATTTCTAGGTAAAGAACCAGTGAATTTTTAGTAAGATCAGCTGCAGCCTTATTGATCGATCGCCCAACTCATCACTGAGCAATATTAAAGCCATACATACTGCTCAGCAATATTGCTCAAATGTAAACAATATGGTTCCATATGGTTTATAGGATGTGGTTACCAAAAAGTATTTGTATGAATGTTAAATATAATCACAGAACATCAATCTCTAATAGCATGTTTAAAACTGATTTGGTTTCACAAGTATTGTTAATATTGACAACATATCTTTCCTGGAATATGTATTATATCTTTACTAACTCAGGTCTGACTAAAGCATTTGGATAAATGTTTAGAGCAAGGCCTCCAAATTATGGTAAAAAAGTTTTCCAGAAAGTAATAAGATGTCTGCTGAAGGGCCTTTCTATTATGAAATGGGCTGCAATGTTATCCTGACATTTACAATACTTGATATTTTCATGAGAATACCCCCTCAGTGATGGGTCTTATTATCATTCAGACAACACAGAGAACAAATCTGCTTTACTTCTTCCAGAATATGATCATGCCCATTTTCAAAAAGATACCATATAGTATAGTATAGTCTGTTTGTTCTGGCTTTGATGCACCTGTAGCGCCTGCCAGAGGGCAGCAGGTCAAACAGGTCAAAGCCAGGGTGTGAGCTGTCCCTGATGATGTTCATGGCTCTGC
>VOQJ01020399.1:6401-19683 GCA_015052665.1 Apistogramma diplotaenia | reverse complement strand
ACACATTACATTCCTTAGCCCTTCACAAATAGATCAGTGGTCTTGCTGCTTCATATTCTCTCTCCTTTGCTCACATTTAAATTGATACACTCATTCTTACTGACTCCCTCCCACTTTCTGCCTCACACACACACACACACACACACACACACACACACACACATCTTCCACGCACACAACAGCCCACAGCAGTTGCAGTGCTACCCGGTGTGGACAGCTCCATCTATTGTGTGTGAATAATGTCCAAGGTCACTGTGTACTCAGAGGGTGATCATAAAAACCATACGGCTGCTAACCACAGGCCCAACCACTGAATTAGACAGATGCTGGGAGAGACGGGGAGAGAGCGAAACAGAGGAAAAGGAGGAGTGCAGAAAGTGCGCCAGTAAGTGAGAGACAGAGGAAGAAAGGGTACAGCACAGAGAAGAGGAGGGATGGGGAAGAAGGCAGAGAAGGCAGGAAAAGCAGGGGTGAGGAGGGGGCAGGCATCTATAGCACTCTCTCTCCCGCTTTGTCTCTCTCTGATGAGCTTATCAGATTACGGATCACGGAAGAAGACAGCAGATCTGCACCCCTAATTTCCCTCTTGCCAGTGTGGGAACTTTTGAGTCTGTGTCACATCTGAGGACCAAATCTGGACTTCACACCAGTTGACCAAGGACAGCTTGTCAAACCTGGGACACAATCTGCTTTCAGAATTTGACTTGCACAGTATGAGATGGTCTCCCGTTTAATTGGGGTTTCTTGAGGTCAGACCCCGTGGAAATTAATAGAGGAGTGTGTGCTGGTTGTTAAACCAACTGTATACAGTACCAGTCAAATGCTTTGACACTCACCCATTCATATGAATGGGTGAGTGTCAAAGCATTTGACTGGTACTGTATGTAAAACACCCATCCATTTCTGTAACTGTTTATCAATCTAGGGTTGCATACAGCATGGAGCTTATCCCAGCTGACACTGGGTGAGGTTGGCAGGCAAAATATAGATATCGTTGGACATGAGGAGATTACACAGAAAGGCACACGGAGAGATTTCATTTTCCTCCTGAGAGTTAGCTGAGAGGACCAAAAGCACTCCAATGGTTGCACAGTAAATGCGAGGGTACAGTTGGGAGCTGGTTAGAATTGTTATTACTGTAGGTGTTATTACAGTCTGGATAAACAAATAGTCAAGAACACAAAGTAACAGCTTACTACTTTGTTTCTTGACACTCACGCACAAACCTACACTTGTTTCTGCAACCTCACAGCACCGAAGCTATGCAAAAATAGTGGTCAGTGGTTCTTGTGTGAAGTGCATCCATGAATGAACAGAAAACCAGCAGTGGATTTCTGTAATTCTGCAAACAAAATTTCCAAGCAAGATTTAGGGAAAGTTGTAAAAAAGTGATAACCGTGGAAAGATGAACAACTGTCTCATTTTAAAGGCAAGTTTGCACATATAATGAACTGCAAGTAGTGCCACTTTTTCAAAGCTTCTTTTGTAACCTCATAACCACTGCTAGGTTTTGTTCATTTGCTTAAAGATACTCTTGAACCCTCTCCTACAGTATCTTTAGGAAATCTCACAATCTTCAGCCAAATTAGCAAAGTAGCATAATGATTTAAAAAGAAAACTCCACCAAAAATAAAGCCTTTGTTTTTCAGGACACTGAATCTAATGCTAAGATCATATCTGCAGTCCAACTCCACCTAAAAACATACTGTTCATCATATTTTATTGATCATGTGAGTTCATTTCTGAATGTCTGATTTTAAGAGCTCATGACAGATTTTAAGTTTTGAAGTAATTTTCTGCCAACTGTTCTGTTTTTGTGTCCCATGGCTTTACTGTTTTTGTTCAGTCTAACTGCTCAAACAGTTTTATTTTGATCCACCAAGCAGCTGTTCAAAGAAGCTCTTGAAACCAATTCTGCAATGCAATACAAGCTGAGTATCTGAGTATATGAAATGCAAAGTTAGCAACTAGTTCGGCCTCACCTCAGTCAGACAGGCATAGAAACCAGTGACCACTGGTCAGTAGAGAAAAATATGTATTCCCCAACCAGTTGGCAATTGGTTTCTGGCTGTTGCTGTGTAAAACCAGTCACAAAGAGGGTGCTGCACCAAAAGCCTCCTTGTGCGTGCTGTGATTGCTAGCTGGTTGCAATGCTCCCCTGTATTTCTAGTTTGCGTTGCACTCTTCATAGTTTCACTTCTACTTATGGCAACCGCAGCAATCTGCTAGTGACCAAAGAAATTTGGACAAGGTTTTCGGTGCAGCACCACATACTGTACGTCTTTGCAACCTAGTGGTTGATTGTCAGGGGCTCACTGACCAGTCTCTAGGTGTGTGCCCAGGGCTTTAGTAATGAGTTTCATAGCAACTGCCAGCAATCATTTGCAACTCTTTGGAAAATGCATATTTTTCCCTTGCAACCAGTTGCTAGGGAAAGGTGGTTGCAAGGTGGTTGCAAGATGGTCTCTGGGCCTGTGTGATTAGGTTCTTAGTGAACACAGTGCAGCACTTAGTAGCAAAAGCATAAAATATATCATTTTAGTAAGAATTCCATCAAACTAAAACCAAGACAGGTGGCCAGAAACATCAGTAAAGGCTGATGCTGCTGCGCATCTCAGATATGTACACAGGTTCAACCACTTAAACCTAAGGCCAGGATGTGCTCTACGGCATCTACTTTATATACAAAAAGAGTTTATAGTTTCTCTGAAGAGGCATGGCAGTCACAGACAGAAACAAGACGATACAATCATTTAAATATGGAGATGAGAGCACATATTTTTTAGACAGTTTCTCCTGGAAGGCATTCAGAGTGTTGCACTTGGTCGTTCATGTAAAAAATAACAGAAATGCTTGTGTAAATTATTAAAAACCAGAGCTTAAGGGAGAAATTCAAACCCTCTTTTTGCAACTCAACACCTTGGCAATTGCTGCATAAAATAGGTGTGAATGCTGGATTGTTAGTTTTACAAAGTTAAAGAAACGGTCAGACAACCTCCTCACACCTTCCATCCCAACTACGATCAACACTTTGCATTCCAGCCACCATCAGCAGCCCCGATAAATAAGACATTTCATTCTCCAGTCTCGCAGCTGTGTTTAGTACAATCGCTTTCTTTTTTCTTTTGGTTTCACAATCAGCAGATAGCAAAACCAGTGCGTTGCTTTTCACATACATATGTCCTGATTCTTAGTGCTGCATATTATATTTTTACATTAAACACAGCACAGAAACAGGAAGCCAGATAACTGGTAAACTGTGCTGTGTGCATTACATTTGTGCAAAAGGAATTGCAATAATCCATAAAGTTGTCTTACAACTTGACCCTCAAATGACTCTATATTACACCAACTGTAATTAATCTGATTTGAAAAACGTATATCTGCCGCTTCACGGTGAAAGTGCTGCTTCGTGTGCCGGTGTCTACACCCGGGAATGTAAAATGCACACGTGTGTCTGCTCGGCTTATTTGCAAAGTAACCTGCCGGTTACAAGTTTCACTCAAAGCAACATTTTCTTTCATATTTGAAGGTATGCAAATGAAGATGTACCTGAGGCTACCGATGATGAGGAATTTGTTTGTGTGTCAGTCATGAATGAGATCATTTCAAAGCGCAGCAAGCACATGGAAATGACACCGAGAGGCACAGCAGGCAAAATATCTCTAATTAGCGGCTGCACCAATGTTAGGACTGATGAGGGAATCTTATATATGTGATTACCCAGACAACCTCTACCCTGCATGTATAAGTACCGGGTCCAATGGCACATATCTATGGAAGGCAGAAGATCTTACTCTCTTGGGAGAAAATGATTAACTTAGTGGCTTTGGGCGTATCTTGAGAAAAGGAAAAAGGGAATCATAACTTGGATGCTTTAAATGTGTTTTGTGTGTTAAGAATCAAAAGAGCTTCAGCTCCGCTTCAGCCACCGAGAGGTGCGATCACGCTGCAATAACCCCAACATGTTCACAGATTACCTTGGAGACCATTTTGTTATAGTGCGTGGTTACAGTTGGTTATGCTGAACACTATACAACTAATATACTAATGTATAACAAGAAATGTTACCACATTTAGAAAAATACATCAATAAAACACCTTCATAAGTGACTTTTCTGTGATTGTGAGGGGAGCAATCTGATATTAGAGTGAGTCAGACTGTTGGGTTAGCTTTAATGATTAAGTGCTATACAGCAGGGAGTTTTCATTCAAAAATATATATAATTATGGCATCGGGAAGAAATGTAATTCTTGGCTTTGCTCCCATCTAAACACAGAGACACAGTTTCACACTGTGCTGAAAATTCTTTACCTTGAGTTTAAAATCATGTCTGCAGTTTCCTGCTTGCAGATTTAATTTCTTATTTCAATTTTGGTCAAATTAAAATAAGAGCTTATGGTTGAAGGACGTTTCAGAAAGTGTTTCATTTCAGTAGTTGGACATAAAAAGTTTGGAAATTCGTAAATACAGAGGTCAAATGAAAAAGTCAAACTCACTAATTCTCTGGGTGTTTTGATCATAAATTATTCTTTAAATTGCACCAAAAATTAAAAATCTAACATGGAATATGTTTCATACTGTGCTGCTCCGTTATTGTTGCATCACTCACTGCTTAGAAACAGAGAAATGCTAACAAGACCTCCAATAGAGCAAAGAATATAAAGAATATCCCAGAATTTTTACAAAATTCAAAAGATTTAAATATCACAAACAAGTACAGAAAAAATATTAACCTAAATAAATATTTATGTTTAAAAATCATTTTTCATTTAGAAAAATATCTGCACTTCAGTAAAACAAGTGAATCTACTGCATGGAACAATCTCATGGATAAATATATGGAATGTGTTTTATTTTGTAATGTAATAGGAGACCAAAGCAAATGAAGAAAATGTAAATAAACTCTAAACATATTGTACATTACACACATAGAAAAGCTTTTGGGGCATAAACATTAAGAACAGCCTTAATTGTCCCACACAGGGGAAATTCAGCTGTGCCAGCAGCCAAAGGTTCCTACAATGTTAAAAATTTTAAAGTGAAATATACAAAGTAAATTCATTATAATATCCTAAACATAAGATTTACAGAATAGAATTAGATTGCAAGAAAAATATATACATGATGTGCATGTTTAAAAGAAAAATCTTAGTGCAAATGTTTTTTTCCTAGAAAACAGCTGTACAAAAAGTAATATGGAGTAAATTGTGCAAAATCACCGGAAAGCCTAACTATAGATTTTGTTGGGTGCAGTGGGGGTGATGAGTCCTACAGCTGCTGGGAGGAAGGAGCTGCAGTGTCGTTCTCATGTGCATTTAGGATGAAGCAGTCTGTCACTGAAGGAGCTTCCAGGTCAGGAGCAGTGTGGGGAGACATTGTCCATCAGTGATGTCAATTTAGCCATTTTACAACAAATCTGATGAAAAGCACTATATTATAACATGTACTGCTTCTGTATAATATATTTAGTATATAAAACATACTGCGTCTGTGGCTCACAGGCTTAGAAATGTAAATGTAAAACACAATTCAAACATGGACAAAAAGAAGTAATCCTAATACTCCAAACTAATTTATAACAAAATCAAAGCAAGAGCACCTTGCATAGAGCCCTTTCATATGTCATAATTAACCAATTACCGGGCTCAGAAGCAGACTGTGAGGCACACGTTTGAGGTACTTAGCACAAAAAGCAAGTTCAATATTAAACACAGATGATGGTGGAAAAAGACAGACTCGCCAAGCGGATGGGAGACTGGGCAGTGAGGAAAGGGTTTGGAGTGGGCAGGCAAATCAGAGTATCTTTCCTTACAGGGATGTGGGGGGGTCCGGGGAGGGGGGGGGGTCCAGAAAGCACCACGGGAGAGCTAGAGAGGAGCCGGGGATTAAGGAAGCACATGAAAGGCGCTAAGCTAGAACTGGACGTTTAAGTATCTGTGTGATCTGGTGAAAAATGGCCGAATGAACCAGTTCTTAAATCCATAAAAGGCTCGTGAGCTAATGGAAAACAGGTGCAAAGTTGGAGGCTCTGCCAAGCTACTGATTGAGAGACCCACCTCCAGACAGGCCTCAGTGGAGCAGGAAGCTTCACCTGTCTGAGGAGGGGGGATCGAGGGAGGCAGTGGTGGCATGAAGAAAGAGGGAAGGAAGGACACCGGACGACATACAGACCTTCAGGAGGCTCAATAAATATTGAACAGCACCAAACCCATAAAATACATATAAAAATGGAAGAAGGAGCAATGAAAAACTTACTTATAGCTATAACATATTTGTTTTATATATGTGCATCTGCTTTGCATTTAGCAGCTACATAGTGTCTGCTTTTATTGGATTTTAAAATTGCAATGTTTGTTTTTAAAGTCGTTTTGTTTTTTTATTCACGAGGTGTGAAGGTGCCATAGTTGTCTGAATGTTTGTTACTGCGTGTGTGTGTGTGTTTGTTTGTGTGTGTGTATGTGTGTGTGTGTGCGCGCTGCCTGCTTCCCCTCAGTTCCCCATGCACCTTCGTAATTAGTGTGTTCTTGGTAATGTAGTCTAATGGCTTCACAGGAACACTCTGAAATGCTGATGAACATCTGTTTGGCAGAAAATGCAGCACACGCACACACACACGCACACACGCCGCTCTCATACTGAGACAGAAACGCACACTTCCTGCAGTTTGCCATCCGAGTGACTTTGCGTGTATCTGAATCTATGTGACGAACGTAAATGTTGTGCGCTCGGAAGAATTAATCCGGCTGAAAAACTTAAACACCTGTAATTACAGAAATATCTCTGCATAAGATTTTGTTTCGTTAATGCCGCGACGTGGCAGAATCAGTTAGCATCTCAGACAGCTCCGCGGCTGAGAAGCAACATTCTTCCAGTTGTTTGTATCGGCAGTGAAGAAGAGAACTGCTAATGATTTTGTGCTCTTTGTTTTCCCTTAATGCTCATTAAGACACACAAATGGTCACGGTGAATTCATAACCGCTCGGTGACGTGGAACGCGTTCCACATGAGAACAGGTGGCTGTGTGTGTTTGTGGCCTTGTTAGGGCTGTACAGTTTTGCTGCCCCTACCAAGGTCAGAAAATGTCTCAGTGCACCCTATGAGTACTGTAGGAGCACTTTGTGTGTGGTTTTGTGCATGCCTGTGTGTGTGTGTGTGTGCATGTGTGCATCCCTGCCAGCTGGCGGGGACCCAACCTGCTATCAGTGTCGCGGCTTCTCCTGGAGACAGATCCGCTGCCTAGTTAAGAAGGTAAGCAGAGAATCTGATGCCTTCTCTCACTCTGGCCTCTCCTCCTCTCTTTTTGTCCTTCTGTCATTCTCTCAAATGTCAGAGCAAAGAGAAAAAGGGTAAAAGTGTGTATGTGTGGGCGGTTGGCTCTATAGCAATGTATTATGGTGCAGCCAGCCAAAGCCATGTCTAGGATCCAACAGTTTGCATGCTATAACCTGAGGCACATCCTTCAGAGGCACCAAAACATACAGTTATTGTGACACCACATGACTGACGTTCATTTATTTCCTTCTCTTATTCTGAGACTGCAGGACGGACAGATGAAGGGACAGTGGGATGCAGGGATGAAGGCAAAGAGGGATGCCAAGAGAGGGAACCATGTGACGACAGCGGCTTAAACGAGCTGCCTAATTGGACACAAGAGGCCTCACAAGTTTGGTGGCGGAACACTTCAAAAACATTTTTCTAATACAAATACAATGAGGAGAGGCACATGAAGGGGCACCGATAATTACAAACAATTGGCAAAACACATGCACACACACACACACACACACAGCAGCAAATGCAAAACAGAAACAAAAATGTCACAGAGTCACAAACTTGTATATAATGATCTTTGTCAGACAGCAGAGCCCACACACACTTTACCAGAAAGTGAGGAGCAGAGATGTGGAGGGCTTGTGTCTTCCAGTGACACATGTACATGTATAAGCTTCCAAACACACACACACACACACACACACACACTTAATATAATAGGAGTCCCTCAGATCTCAAAGCAGTTGCATTATTTAACAGTAGGACTAGGATAGCCTCCAGTGTGTGTGTGTGTGTGTGTGTGTGTGAGTGAATCTCCTTTTCCTGCTATAAATACACCTGCATCTGAGAATCCCCTTGTTCTTTCGCTGTTCTCCTCTGCCCCTCCTCTGCTCTCCTCTCTGTCTCCCCCCATCTGCACTGGAACCGATACACTCGGCAGCGATTCATCACCATTTGAAATGTTTCTGAACTTAAATCTAAACGGCACCCGGCGTGGAAGCGATGTAAGATATTACAGAGAGGGAAAAGTATAGTGTCACTGCCTGCTGTTTTTATTCAAAACCTGCCATCAAAATGAAATTCTCAGCCAGGTAAAGGTGTGATTTGACCTGTGTTTCCCGTGAAGCTGATTGTTATCTCTACATTACAGATGATGAAGCACTGCTATAAATGTCACTGACATGTTTCTAGACTAGAATGTGATATGAGCTGTTGCACCCACACAACTGGATCAGTCTCAGGCAGCGTCTGATCCAGCGCTGCTTATAGAACCCATCTTGTAGATGTCTTCATATGTAACGTGCCTGCCTGCTCCCTCTGGTGATGACTGCGTGGCTCACCTGATAACCCACGTACCGAACACTTTTTGCCTCCTGCATTCAAGTCTACCTGCTTCTGCCTACCTGTCACAGGTATCCGTTATCAGTTACAATTCCAGCGCATTGAAGGCGAGGTGAATGTGTCACAACAATCAGCTTTCCTTATATTTGAAACTGAGTTGGAGGTACCAGCTCACCTGAAGCAGCCGAAAACCAGTTATCCTTGTACAAGCATTCACGGCCATCCTTTCTATAAGGCTTATTCAAATTTTAAAGTGGAAAAAAAGTGGCTCATTAACAGAGTCGCACAAATCAAAGCTTTTAATGATCTAATTTTTTAAGTGTTTGTGCAAAAGTGAGCTTTCAAAATCCTTACATTTTCTCAGCTTCGTCATAAATATGAGTTATATTCACAAATGTCTGACAGTGGAAGTTTGCCAGTCCAGTTGAATTTAATTATTATGTTGCATTTGATATTCTGTTGTTTTAATATTTTGTAGAACGAGTCCAGTATCTCCGACTGAGAGAAAAGAATAAGCAGTAAACCAATACTTTTGACTTTTGTCACATGGGAGGCAATTAAAATAATGGCAGACAGATGGACAGACATGCATATACACACTATTAACTTATCACTGGATATGGACTCGGTGTCTTTGAATCCTCTAACTATCAGAAACAGTGGCAGTTGATGAGAGCGCAGCTGGATAAATGTTCAGCTCAACTTAAAAAAAACAGAGGCACAGCCATCAAAAGACAAGCAAGCTTTATGGACCCCAAACCCCCAGGCCTGCTCCTCCATTGACCACACACACACACACACACACACACTGAGAAATGTGAAATTAATGAAAATATTTAAATCTGGAGAAATTATTAAACAACAAAGCCTAACTACAATGGAAGGGGAGTAAAATGCAGCTAACTTAAGGTTTTTATTTTGTCATAATATTTTATTGAACTTGCAGTGAAGTTAAAGTGAAACAAAACAAAGACAAAGTTGTAGCTGCAGTAGAAATGATGGGAATGAATGGAAGATTAAACTATAAAGAATATACTGTAAGTCCACAGTTACCACAACATTGCACTATATTTGCATCATGTTGTGTGTATATTGTCATGATCCAGAGTTTTAAGTTCATTTGGTAATCTGTGTATTGTTTCTTTGTTTTCTTATAGCGTTGAGCTCCACCTCATTCTAATTTTGAGTTCTGGTTTATTGTCATTAGGTCACTTGTGTTTTCCTTTGTTCTGAGCTTAGTTATTTTCCCTGTGTTCTGTCTTGTCTCTGTGCCACTGTTTTGTATTCTAGTTTTGGTTACTGAGTTTCTGTTGTTCTACGCTCCTCTGTGTGTATCTTGCGTCCTTGTGCCTCCGTGTTTAGTCTCTTGCGTAAAGTCTGCGTGTGTTTCATGGTGTGTCACTTCCTGTGTTACTTTGATAGTCTCGTGCTCCCTGTGCTTTGTGCTTAGTTTTGCTTCCTGTGATTAGTTTCATTTGAGTCACCTGTTGTTCCCTGCTGTCTCCACTTGCCCTGATTACCTCACGTGTCTATTTAAGCCCTCAGTTTGTCTCTGTTCTTTGTTGCGTCGTCGTCATTGTTCCCCATCACTGTTTCCTCCTCCGTGTCCCCCTTAGCTGTGTGTTAGTTTCCCCATTGAGTATTTCATTTTGCCTTTTGTTTCAGCCGAGGTTGAGATTTCATTTGGCATTTTGTGTTTGGTGTCTCGTTCATTCCCTTTAATAAGTTTCCTTCTGAGTCTGTCCTGCATTTGGGTCCTTGCTCCACCACACAGCCCACATTGTGACATATATAGCATATAGCACAGATGTTTTATTTAATCTCAATCACTTAACAGTGTTGTTGTCAGACTAAGGTGGTTGCATAGACATGCTCTGGCATCACCCTGCTTAAAAGGCAATATTTTTAATGAAATATCAATGTGGTTAAAGTAAAAAGATTCTTTGATTTCAGGTAAAGGTGCTGTGGAAATGTCAGTTTGATGACACCAAAAGGAGTGTGTCGTCGGCAAATAATGAAAATGCAAAAACGTAATTGTGAGGTGACTAAACCTTGGTACAAAATAACAATTGTTATTTCATTTTTATTTTTCTTATTTGGACAATTTTCATAGACTGAGAATGAGAACAGACTGGATGCACGCATGCAAACACACACACACACACACACACACAAAAGGGGGAAAAAAACAGCAGTTTGTGACTCCTGACTTTCACCAGCATGTTACCGAAGCTTTGCCTCGATAAGGTTAGATTGCTCTTGAAAGAAAAAGGAAGCTGCATTTGCCACATGAAAGGCGTACTGACAGAAATGTACACTGAGTGCACGAGTCGATGCTGATGGGACTGCCTAACATGACGTTCAAGTTGTACCCCCTTCACACGAGAAACACACAGGCCATTAGGACCAAAATGCATTTAAGGCACTTTGTGATATTGATTTTTGTTTACTAGTGGAAAAAAAATAGAACAACTTCTAAGCGTAGATCTATACTCACACTATTTCTGCTTTCATAAAACACGACAAAAAGAAACAAAAATGTACAGATGCTCAATCTAAGAACAGTCTTGCACTTACTGTAGATGAGGGGTGCTGAGGTCCAGGAATCAATCAGATAACAAAACAGAAGACGAAAGCAAGTGAGGGAAAGGAAAAATATAAGGACACAATAGCTGAGAACGGGCACTTCGACTGCGGGTACAAATGCATTTAAGCTGTAGCCTACAATCCTTCAGTGCACTGCAAGAAAAAAAGAGAAGATGATTAAGAAGAGAGCACAGTGAAGGAGTGTTTCTTTTCTCTCTTTTTTTGGTTCAATGAGGCAGCAAAGACGTGTTCCACATAAAGCTAATTTATTTTTGCTGTCTCTTGCCACTAATATGCCAAAAGAAGGATTCTTGTCAAAAGGCTGAGATATGAAGCGCTTACTCTGACACACGCAACTGATGGTATTCACTTTTTGAGTCCAGCTGTAAAACTAAGTGGGCCCAGAGCAAGTCACTGCGAGCTGATAGTGAGGCGAAGGAAAATAACGGTATGTTGGTGCCCTTCCAGCCATTTTTGTGTATTTTTACCTGCAGATGTAGATTGTTGCCTAAAATTCTGAAACGTTTCCTCTCATTTGTATTTGTTTTCCTGCTGTTGCAGCTTTCATTTACAACTCAGACTTTTTTTTCCCATTGAATGTTTCTTATGTAACATTCAATGGAAAACAAAGATTCAAACATGTTTGCATTTAAAACCTTTTAATCAATCATGCACATCGCATTTAGAGACAGACAATAAACTCGAGAGTTTCGGCAGATGTGGCTTCATTACTTTGATTAAAATGTTGCTGTTGTGGCATCCAGCAGGAAATCAACATGCAGAGCTCTTCTCCTGAAAGTTTATCAGAGTTTCTGTAGCTGCGGTAACGGAGGAGGAGAAACAGATCCAATTTGCCAACTTTGAAATCAGCCAAGTTGACCACGCTTAGGTCTGCTCCACCAGAGAGGATTAAAAAGCCATATAACTCTATTTCAGCTGTTGGGCTTCCTTCCAGCTGAGTTTATGTTTCTCTATTTAAGAATTACTAGCTCCTTGAATTAAAATAAAACCAATACGTTTTAAGTATTAATGACTAAACTGAATTACCTTTGTGAAAACAGAGGACAGTTCATATACTGTCTTTTGAAGAAAACAAACTAAATAAATGAGTTTCGTGAGTGTTTAAAATTGCTGCAAACATAAAAGGTTGGGATACTTGCAGAAACAGTGTGTAAGCAGTGTCCTTTCATATAGTTTTAATGGACACCTGCTTTCCAGTCAGAAACAAGTATTCTCTGCAGGTGCCGCAACATAAAAGTCCCATTATATAAGGAACGGGTGTTTATGCACGGGGCTGCAAACTGGCTTAACAAACCAAAATGTTTAATGGGTAACTGAAGAACAAAAGGCCGGCTTTCATGTACGTCCGTGCGCGCTCCACCTCTAGCCTATAAGCAGCATGTATATCATTTGAGTATTGCATGTACTGCACCCCACAGACAGTGTCTTCACAGTGTAGCTGGTTTGTCAGCAGACCCCCCCTGGTGCTTTGGTCACTCGGTTCTATTACTGCACAGTATGCATGAAACCAAACAAACACCATGGCCAGTGGGCAAAGAAAACAGTTTCTCAGCATCCTGCTGCCATTTAAGGCACAGTATGAGGTCAGCGCTGTGCATGTGCTGTGTATTTGGGATAGTGGTAGTTGGTTAGCTTGAGAATTTTTCCAGTAACTTGATGAAGGTGTGTGTGTGTATATCTGTGTGTGTCACATTTGCATGAGTATAAGAGGAAATTGCAATTTGCAAATATGTAAATTTATGAGCATTGCTATGTTGCCATGTGTTTCTCTGCATATTTGTGCACACCGGAGATGTCCTGCAGCCAGAGATTCATTGTCCTTCTGCAGCCGATGACATCAAACTCTGTCTGCCAGCTCCATTCTGTCCTATTAACACCCTTGTCTCCTGCTGATAATTATCTGCAAGACTGCACTCCTCTACTCTGCTCTAGCCTAAAAAGGAAAGACAAAGAGCAAGTTTGTAAAGGAGCCTGAAAACTTAGTTAGGGAGTAAGCAGGGGGAAAGAAAGGCAGAGCGACAGTCAGGTGGGGGAGTGGGGGGGGGTTGGAGCAAGGGG
>VOQJ01020398.1:12550-29246 GCA_015052665.1 Apistogramma diplotaenia | reverse complement strand
AACATGAAGAGATTTCTGTGGGGGGGGGGGGGCGCTGTATTTCGCTGTGGTGGTGAATGTGTGAGTGGATTAAGGATGCCCCTGCATCATACACAGGGCAACTGAGCAAGCAGGAGGATACAATGGCAGTAATCCATCTAGCTGCCAGATTTTTTGTCTTCCTCTATTGTCTGAATCATCTAGATAAGTGATTAGATAGATTTTACTGTAGTCTTTGGAAAATTGTGGTAAATCATAAGTAATATGATTTCACAAATAGTAGAGCAATACAGGAAATGAGTCTGGATGCTTGGGATGGTTAATGCAGTGAGGGGCTCTGAGAATTCAACAGTAAGCTCCCTGGACTTTAAACCTGATCAGTTTTATTTTTTACCATATGAAATCTGTTTGGGACATAATTATCTTTCTTTTGTTTGCATAAACTATTAATTTAAGGTTGCAGCTCTACATGATTAAATAAATAAACCACTTAGTCGGGCAAACTGGGACGTAGCAACAAAATCCAAGTTTTCATTTGTCATTTTTTGGACTTCTACACTCTTTAATATACAATGTGCATGACTAAATAAACAATCATTAATATGTCTTACCTTCAGTGAGTCGAAGCAGGCAATGACTCTTCCATTTTCAATTTGGCAGCTCTTCGACGGATGAGCAAATTTGCATTCCTCATCGCTACGGGAACAGTTTCCTCTCTGAAACTGTCGGCAAACTTCCAAAGTTAGCCATTTAGTGTCTCTCGCTGAAGAAATATTTAACGCCATATCCAAAGGTTTTAACTTTAAAACAAATTTTAAAAGTCAGATTTACTGTTGAAGGACCAATTCACCAAAAGCTGTGGCTCAATGTTGGCTTTTAGCGCCGAGTGCAGTCCTGTCCTCTGTTAAAACAACCTGACGACTCCCCCATCAGAAAGAGCACAAAAATCAGATGACTGGCCAATCACAGGAAAAATTATCCACTAAAACAATAGCAGGTGTGTTTTTTTTTACAGCAACACACTCGAGTATATAATCCACAGACGAGAGCGCCCGTAGAGATCAAACAATTATCTTAACACAGAAATGGTACTCTGTCATGCATACGCTGGTCAGTAGTCTTCGTGCTGTTCTCCTGTATATTATAGTCCAAATAGCATTCTTTTATGTGCTCAAAGTGTGCAAAACAGTGACAAAGGGCTTGAGCTGAGGTATCCTGTGTTGGTGCATGAGTGTGACTTTAAAAAAAAACAAGCATGGGCCAGCAAAGTACATGAATCAACTTCAGGTTGGAGATATCTTCTCAAAGGCACTTTCTGTTCGTGATCTGAAAGAAAAAAACAAAACGAAACATGGATATTACAGAAATTAAAGTTAATTGTGATTATGGTATCATTAGCCTGTTTAGATGGCATATTAATCTAAGTTAAGCTGTCATATAATATCTCCTGTTCTCTATAAACTGTTTGTTATTTTAATTCCTTAGCGGTATACAACAGTTAATGGGCTGTCAAGTTATATTTAATTTTATCAGATTCCCCAGCCTATCTCACCTAATACTTGACATCCATGTCACAACTTATTTAGGAGTAGCAATTAAACTAGCAGGTCTAACATGTTAACAACACACATCCTGCAGGGAGAACCAATCTCACATGGAAAAGCAGGTTCAAACCCAGGAAACTTCTAGCAGTGAGGTAACCACTGCACCACCATCCTCCGTGCACCATAAGCAGAAAAACCTTCAGCTCACACAAAGCTGCCTGTGTTTTAACAAGCCAGTTAACTTGCTGAGTGGGATCAGGAAATGACACTTTGTGAAAACCACTCAACACCTTATATCAGTTCAATTTATCTCTTTATTTAAAGCCATTAGTCTGCCTCCTCTGTAAACTGAATTACAATTAAGTAGCAGATGCCGCACATTTAGACTCATACAGCTACACAAAACAGGGTTGGATCAGCAAAGCATGAGGCATGCATTTTGCTAAAGCAAGCAGCCAAAATCTGTTTTTCTTTCACTGTATAATTCTTTCTATTTTGGTGGATACTGATTTTCCATAGATACACATTTCACTCATCAGATTTCTCCACCCTATGCTGCTTAAATAAAAGCAATTGCATGTTAGAAACATGACAGGATCAGAGTTTGGCTCCAGCAGCATGCATAGTTACAGTACCTTTGCAGCATAGTTTGCTCAGTACTATCCTATAACTGCATTTTACCAGAGTCATAAATTTACTGCATCCATTTGAATTCCTTCTAATTCTCTATACTCTGCTGGGCTGGTTGGGAGTCAAGCACAAACTGCGTAGTCAGACCTGCAACTACACAGGAAACTGCTGAGCAGACA
The DNA here is from genome assembly GCA_015052665.1 of Apistogramma diplotaenia. NCBI lineage: Eukaryota > Metazoa > Chordata > Actinopteri > Cichliformes > Cichlidae > Apistogramma > Apistogramma diplotaenia. The sequence goes on along the minus strand of VOQJ01020398.1, from coordinate 26,914 downwards.
GAAAAGGTGGTTAACTCGTGAGCTGATTAAATCTGTATGATCTGAAAATGTTGCTACTGAGAGCAAGTAAGACATTCAATGAATACAAGACTCCAAAAGCTGTTTTGCTCTGCTGCTCTTTCTCCCCTTCTGCAATAGCCCATACTCTAACAGTATGCTGCAGCAAATTCCTTTAGGCGCAAGTCAGGAAACAGAGCAGGAAAACCGACCTCTCTCACTTCATTCGGCACTAAAAAGCTTGTTCTTGTTGCCTGGAATCTAGGCTGGAGATACAACTTTCAGACTGCCGTCTCCTGAAGATACTGACAACAACAAAAACTCTTACCCCTCTTTATGTCCCATGGATTCAGTGACTAAAGATTTTCTCTTCACAACAATAAAAACAGACTCTCTGCCAGGCTCTGACTAAAACATTTCCAGCCACCCCCTTCCTGTCTGGGAGCTGGCCTCTGGGAAGACCCTCCCAGTTAGAAATTGTCCAATAGGAAACAAGAATCTGATCTGCCATGTGAAACTTCCTGTTGACCATTTATTTATGATTACAATCTGAGCACTTGGAGAAGATGGAATTCAGCACTTGAGCCGTGCTTTCAGAATTTGCTCCTGCAGGGATGAACAACGATGCATGTGAAAGAAATCATTCTGCACAAACCTGACTGCATGAACATGCAGCGTATATCCTAAACACACTGCAGTTAATAATCACAAATATACCCCTGTGTCACTAGCTCCCGTTTGCACTGGATGCAGGTCAGTTTGTTGGTAGATCAGTTTTGTCTGATAATGCAAACCCTTAATAAGCCAGGTTTTAAACTTGGTTAAACTATCGTATATTAAACTGTCACACCCTTGGATTTATGTTTCAGTTTTACTTGTAACATTGAGAATAATTTCAAAAATATGCTTCTCATTTCAGGGTGGTAACCACTTATTGCTGACATTATTTTGAATGATGGGAGTATCCCAGATGGGAATCATTTTGACTACTTGACAACCCCCCCCCCCTTTTTTTTTATTTTTCTTTGAAAAGAGGTATGCTAATATTTTCAGGTTAAAAGAGAAAATGCACATAAAAAGCACCGCTGTAGGTGTGTTACACACGTAACTAAAACCACATTGTGCGCCTGTAATTCGCTTTAAAAGCTGCTAGAAAACACTTTAATACAATGACAGTTAACTGATACTGTTTTACATCATGCAGCTTTATTACCACAGTTTGACACTTGCGGGATGGTTACGTCTCTGCTTTGCGTCCCAAGCACAAATACATTCACATTATCATGCATTAGCTTGCATTAGCCACACTGGTAGCACAACCTGCTTACCTCATCATCACGAACGAGCTGCTTCCCAGAGGATACGACAATCACGCACCAGCTAGGACACGGCAACCGAACTCACGAAAACAATATGTCAAGTGTTCCCGAAACGTCTGTTCAACAGCCCGTTTATTTGCCGTCCCGTTCTGAGAATTAAACCTTGTAATTTCCTCTACGTCTCCGACCTAATTTCTTCTTTAGTTTGTAGCGCTGCACAGATTTAAGCAACAAGCTTTTGACAGCTTACTGTACGACCGTCAGTTCGGTGTGATGGAGGGGTGTCCCGGGTTGCTGTGAGACGACCAAAAACGGTCTGCAATGTCATATACGAGGTTTTAAGACGAGCTTAAGTAACAATATGTCATCTGGCAGCATTTTATATAATAAGTTAACTTTAAAAATGAAAATTTACTAGCAAAAATGGGCTATTCTGTAACTTCTATTTTCGGACATCCACCCTACGTGCGCAAAGTGGTACGATCCACACGAGTGCCAGTAGGCTAAAAGGGCAAGGGTTTGCTTGTTACCAAGGGAACAGCAATAAAACCATGTGAGTTTTGTGCATTATTTTTTATGAGAACACTCGTTCCCGCACAAATATAAACAAACCAACGATGTGTATCATTATAGATTATAAAATAAGACAAAGATTTATTTTTTGTACCAAAAAAATACACAAAACAACTAAAAATGTGTGTGACTTTTGTGTTTATTTATTGTTTCAAGATAAGTAGTTAAAAAGGTGTAATTTGCAAGAGTTAGGAGGCATTAAAAACAATCTTTCCTGCGTATTAACGCGAAAGTAGTGGCAGGCAGCCTCACAGGTCTGCTCAAGGTCAAATAAGATGGATGCTAACCCTGATAGGCTGTCAGAGAGGAAATGGAGGGAGACAGAAAAGAGACCATCACTTTTGCTATAACATATTTATGTTGTAAAGATATAAAAGTATTTGCTATGATTGCAGACACTGTGGTTGTGCTAGACTTTATCACAGGCAGCTGTGTGCCAATTCTCTTCTTGTTTATTATTTGTAGGGAAAATAGGAAAGCACATTGTTTCCAGTAAATCATAAAGGGCACGTGTTCAGTTTTCTCATAATCATTAAGCTGCACGCCACCCAGTTTTATTGTTAACATTTTTCTATTTTATTATAAACGAATTACTTTTTTTTAGCAATATTTCATACTTTTATTTTTTTTAATTTTTGTTGCTTATATTATCTTTTGCTCTTCACTGCCTTGTTTTGCTGGGTTTGATTGGTTTTGACACATAATGACCTGATAACAGACTGGGAGATTGATGGTGAAGGTGAGCAGCCGCTCCTTATGTTTTAATGCAAATATAACTGTAACAGAACGAAATCTAAATCAAAGCTTGAAACATAACATCAAAAGTTTAAAAAGTTGGGGTTTTTTTTAGTTTTATGTTGCACGTATAATGATTTGTTTTTCAATTTTTTCCTCCCATTTTTTTCTTTTAGAAACAAGATATTACCAAGACAGCTGTGGCAAATGTGACATTTTATGCTTTCCAGTACCTGTCATAAAACAAAACAGTCATGAATAATTGATGGAGTTTCTCCTTTCTGTTTCCCCAGTCTTCTTGAGGCGGCAGATGAGCTTTATCTGATTTGCCACACTGACACATCTCAAACTGGAGATGTGGTTGGAGGAAAGGTCACCATATTGCTCTCTTTGGGGAAAATGTCACTGCCATGGTGAGTCATATTAAAAGCAACCCATAATTTCATTTCTGTCATTTGTACTATCATTTGTCATGGATTTGCAATATGTGGCTTTGGTGTCAATCTTTGAGTTGTTTTGCTTCAGATGTCACATGAATTTTCAGGAACTTTTTTTTAAGTCAGTATGCTAAATGAGCATCCACATCTGCTTAATTCAAGTCTCTATGCCACTAATAATAAAAAATATTTGAAGATATATCTGAATATTACCTGTGCACTAAGCATATGTGTTTTTATATATTTATTTATTCAATGCTTTTTTATGGTCAACACATGAAAGGATTCTATAAATCTATAATCTATGCAAATACAATGTATTTTCCATTCTGCCACTGATTACATTTTACATTATTCTGAAATATAATTATTTACTACAATAAGTCTACTGTGGTAGAAAGTTTAAACTGAGAAACTGTATATTTTTAAGGAAAAAATATCTGGTCATTTTCAATTTGATGGCAGCAACAAATCTCAAAAAAGTTGTGGTAGGGTCATATTTACCCATTTTTAGCATCCTCTCTTTTAACAATAGTCTGTAAAAGTCTGGGAAGTGAGCAGATCACTTGCTACTTTGTTTTTCAAAGTGGTAATTATGTTTTGCCCTTTTTACATAAACCCCTGCATAAAAGCACAAAGCTGCACTGCCAAATGTCTTTTACGCTACTTTTCTGCACTCTATTTATTTCTGATTACATATTCCCAGTTCCTCCTCTCAAGAGAGCCGTGTACAAACAAATGCTCATAAACCTCAATGAAATCAGGCGACATCATAAAATAGAGTGGGCCGGAATTCCTCCATAACAATGTGAGAGATGATAGAATTATATAGAAAACAGTTACTTCAAGTTATTGCTGCTGAAGGCACTTCGAGAAGCTACTGAATCGTAGGATTTACTCTGTTTTCACACACTACTTTTGGATTAGTTTTGATAACAATAAGTCATGTTGTTGCCCATTTGAGGTTCCATTTTCCTCATTTTAAGACCTGCTACGAACCAGATGATTATTTTTATTATGTCTCAATGCAGAATAAAGAAGGAAAGGACTGGCCCACCTACACGTTACACCTACACCTACTGCTCGACCAATAGAAACCCATCATATGAAGCTCCCAGTGCACAGTTTTTGTGCTGTTGTTAATAAATGCCAGAGGATTAGGCAGCTTTTGCTCACTCTGTGCCCCTGCTCTGGGATTTCATGTGTTCTGCTATTTTGTGGCTGAATTGTTTTGGAATAATTACAAATAATTCTTCCCCAAGGAGGCAACAGAGATCTGACATGCTGCACCATTACAGTGATCACACGTTTGCAATCTGTAAGGCACAATTAAATCCGTTTTTATCTCTGATGTTTGAGATTTGTGGACCTTCAGCTGTGAAAGAGGACTCGGTGCTTTTTAGTGCAAACCTTCACATCAAGAGGCAGACGGGATCTTTTCCAGTGAAGGTTAAAAACTGTTGTGATGAGCTAATATGACACCATTGAAAAACATTTGTCCTTGTTTTTTGTTCAAAAACTGTCACTTGATCGTTTTTTGTTCATTTAAATTATTTAGTCCTCCAACACAAATGAAGCAAAAGTAAATCAGATTTTATTCATATATCCCGAGGAAGATTGTAGGCTCTCTTTCAAAATAGCACAAAGCACATTAGAAGTGAAGTTTCCAGGTTTAATTTAATTAAATGTATGCCTGCCATAGAATGTTCAATAACGCTTTTATTCATGGACCTGCATTACAAGGCCCTGCAGTGCAGGAGGTAGACATAGGATATGACCATTGCATGTCGTGACCAGCAGATGTCAGTCTTGGCTAAAAATGCATTTTCAGTCACAAAGAAGAGGCTCAGAGACCACTGCAACAGTGGGACTTCATCAAGTTAGGGTATAATTTTATGTATGCTCAGGAAAAGAAAATTAGATTCTTTATCTTTATCAGTTTCAATATTTATCATGTCTAATGACTGTGTGTGTTTGTGTATCACAGTATAAGCCTGTATTTTCTTATCTTCACGTCTTAAACTTTTACTGTTTGCTAAAGACACGGCAGGACGTCACACAGTAAACAAGATGATGGCGTCAGTTATGATTGTTGCAGCACAGCGGGAAGGTCCTGGGTTCAAATCCACTGTCTGACTGTGAAACGTTCTTTCTTTGTACTCTGGCTTCCGGCCCAAGTCCAAGCACGTACCTTAAGTTAAATGGTGATTCAAAATTGTCTGCAGGTGTGAATGGTTGTCTGTCTCTTCCCCTGTGACAGCTGGGATAGACTCAAGCCCCACTTCGAGGCTAGGTTTGTGTAAGTGGATGGGCAGTAAACACTAAGAGATGTTCTTCGAGCCTCTGCGTGGTATCAGGCACCAGATTTTTGTGCTGACAATAAAAGCCGAGGAAGTAACGCACTAACTTCGAGCAACACGATTATCTTCAAGTCATTACACACGTCCTATGGTTAAACACTGAAGATAATACAGTCATACCATCTGGGTGGAAATGACTCGGCGCTAAAATGCTGAGGTGGCCATCCATATAAACCTGAGGGGAAGCAGAAGCTCGCGCATGTTAGTCGAGACACAGCTGTAATATATAATCTGTCTTGGCCTATGTGAAGTTAATCCGATACAGCACAAAGGCAATTTGGTTTAATAGAGGAGGGTAGTAAATGTACTTCTGTGGTAATATTGTTGCACTTAACACCAAATCAGTGAACTCGTTAGATAACAATCAGGTTTAGGGTTAAACTTTTCAAAAAGATTCTCTGTTTTCCTATTTACACATTACAGAAAATCTCTGCAGTTCTCTCCTGATATTAATTGGGCCTTTAAGAAATAAATGTCTTCGAGATGACTTTTATGTTGAAATTAAAGGGTGAATATGTCGAGACGGTAGTGTAAGCAAAAACAGCAATGTGCTTATATTTAATTAGGTGTTATGGAAGCAGTACACATACTTTGACATAATACTTCTTCATCAGGACAAATGAAAACATTCACTTGAGTTTGCAGCCTGTAATTATGCATTTTTGACTCTGAACATACATTATGTGTTATGTCTCTCATTTTGCGAGACACAAAATAATTTGTTAAAGCAGTTTCGCCATTTGTTTGCCATACGATGACAATGATTTTTCTCTTAATTGGTTGACTCATGCATTAAGATACAGTAACATAATGGAGGCGCAGCGATTCAAACTCACATATGTAAATTCTGGCTCCCGAACTTCTGAAAACAATCTTTTTAAAATGGTTTTGACATGCATCAATTTTTCCACCTTTGCTCTTTATGCTTTTTCCTCCTCAAATACTAAAAATTTAGTTAATGTGTGTATAATTGCTGACAGATAAACCTAATGTTCCCTCCTATACCATAAATACCACATACAGTGGGCATATGCATAAATGAAGAAGCAGAAAATCTCAATCACGGTTAACAAATCCTAGCTTGATAAAACAGCACACATCATAATCTTATGGCCATTCAATGCATTTATTTCGGACGTGTTAAGCAGAACTTGCTCATATTTTTAGGCCTGACAAGAAAATGGCTGATTAAATATAACACGCCAAACAGCGTTTCGATTGTTGTTTTCATCACAAGACTTTTAATATGTACATAGAAATTCTTACACTAAGGGTGCTCTCTTCAGCATCACTTCAGTTAAACCGTTCTCCAGCAACAAGTACAGTAAAACCATAAAAAAAAAGCAAACAAACAGATAAATCAGCTTCTAAAGATAGACACTCTTTAGTGGACAAGTTCACTGAACTCGTCCTTTAACAACATGACATGTCAAACATTCCTGGGAATAGTGATGTAATTTAGAGTGAAAAATTCATGCTTTTTTTTCCTCCATCACTTTATTTACACCTCTCTAATTGGTGAAAAGTCTTTTCAGAACGTCGTTTTGGTGATGCAGCTCTTTAGAAATCACAGCCATAAGGAGCTTAGATTTCAACAGCGCCTTCTTGTTTTATTTATTTTGAACAAGTATACATATATTTTCTGTGGCCAGAAAGAGATGAAGGGGTGCCGTAGATAAGAACATGATAAAGTGCACGTTGCAACTGGGGAAAAAAAAAATTGCATCCATAAACTGATGAGACCTCGTTTAAAGGAAAAAAAGGACTTTACTCATCGTTTCAAGGCAATGACTCAACAGATCCGTGCGACTATACCTCCACTTCCCATCCCTGCGATATACCAGCACACATGCACACCCGCATTATACAAAACTTGGGTTTATACAAGTGTTTCATTAGCAGCTGTGTGGCGTTTCTGCTCACGCCATCTGCCATGAGGGGAACACTGTAATTCTGCTTTCACACAGCAGTGCAGAACTTCATGCAAATTCCTTGCACCGTGTTTTCTCCTTCTGCAGTTTTACCTTCACTCCAACTGTATAATCAAATTGCTCTGTTAATTAGAGGCTGTAACTATGGAGAGGCAGACATAGCTCTGGCAGCAGATGATTTTAAAAGAAATCGGTGTATGGTTTGATTACAGTAGAGATGCATACCCTCATGTGCTTAAAAACGCATTTAAAGTCTGCAAGGTAATATATTACAATAGGCTTTCATTTCCACTTGTCATAAAAGCACAGGTGTTACATTAAAATCACAAGGACGGGAACTCAAACCCAATCAGCTAAATGGAATACAGCCAGAGAGCCAGATTGCGTCACCGCGATTCAAACGAGCTATTAATTAATAATGTTATGTAATTATGTGCTCACATAGAACATGGTGGAAAAGAGAAACATTTTTAACCCTGATCTGAACAGATACTAAAGTTTCTGGGTTTTTTTTTTTACTATTTATGCGCTGGCTCTCTCCCTATCCATTCAGATCAAGTCTTAAAAGGTTTCCCGTGGAGGAAAACTATATGAGTGAAAATCCTGCATTAAAACACTGTATTTTTCTTTGCAACAGTCTATCTAACATTCTTTCTAGCATCCCTCCATCCATTTCTTAACTGTAGGGGGGCTGGGGCATATCACTGCTGTCTACACTGGATAAATAAAATGTGAATAAGCTGCTTCTAACCTGGGTTTAAGAATCCATTACTCTTAAACCTGCCTACTTTCGAACAGCCGGCAGGGAGGCAACTGTTCTGGCTGCAAAAAGAAGTCCAACTGTATGGAGGGCTATGGGAAATAAATCCTACTGCTTTCCCAGTAATGCATGGTCTCAGCTGGAAGTTTCAAGTTTACTAAATGCAAAATCTTGTTAATTTTGAAAAATTCTCTCCCAAACGTGTCGCATAAATAGCAAAGCAGATGACTGACAGGTTAGCAATTGGACATTGGTAGCAGGTTGAACTGACATTAGCCAGAACCAAAAAAAACTAGAAAAAATCACATCTTACTGTTGACTAACCTGCCACATAACTTAACCAGCTTACCTGATCCATTATAGTATTATAATTTCTGGTGTTGATTTTGCCCAATAATAAATATTTCAAAGCAAAGATGTGTGTAAGTCACAGTAACCTTTTACATGGGTAGTCCGAACTCAACAGTAAGGCTACGTACACATGTACACTGGGATTTTGGTAAGCTTTTTCTATGTGTTTCGGCCTTTCATCCACACTTAAAGCAACATTTTGAATCACTGAAAATGGAGCTTTTGAAAAACTCCCGCAAAGGTGAAGCTTTTTGAAAACTCAGTTTCTGCGTTTATATGTGGATAAGGAAAACTGATTTTGTCTGACAATTTTAAAGGTCTGCACGTCTATCTCCTTTTCTTGTGGGCTTATGATGGGCCAACATTTCTTCATGATTAGGGTTATATCACCACCCGGTGCATTTACATGCATAGAGAGACAAGAGTGCATATTTCTCCCATGTTAGCCTGTCTTCATCGGCGCCCTGTTAAAACCAGAATTAAATTTAAAATTCTTCTTCTCACACACAAAGCCTTGAATAATCAGACCCTGGCTTAGCCTAAAGACCTCATAGTACCGTATCACCCCAGCAGAGCACTTCGCTCTCAGACTGCTGGCTTACTTGTGGTTGCTAGGATACTTAAGAGTAGAATGGGAGGCAGAGCCTTCAGCTTTCAGGCCCCTCTTCTTCTGTGGAACCAGCTCACAATTTGGATTCAGGAGACAGACACCCTCTCTACTTTTAAGATTAGGCTTAAATTTTTTCTTTTTGATAAAGGTTATAGTTAGGGCTGGATCAGGTGACCCTGAACCCTCTCTTAGTTATGCTGCATTTACAGTCATAGCAGATGACTGCCCCTCCCTGAGCCTGGTTCTGCCAGAGGTTTCTTCCTGTTAAAAGGGAGTTTTTCCTTCCCGCTGTCACCGGGTGCCTTCTCGTAGAGAGTTTTTTTGATTGTTGGGTTTTTCTGTAACTTTTGTATGCTTCACCTTACAATATTGAGACAACTGTTGTGATTTGGCACTATATAAATAAAACTGAATGGAATTAAACTGCGGCAATTTATCTTATCTTATGCATGTTCCCGGGTTCTCTTTTTCTGTTGCAGTAAGTCATCACCTGCTATTTCAGCTGCTGTTTGAGGTTCAGCAGGCATTCACTTATAGATCAGTGTCTTTTCTGAACTGTCATTTTTCAAAACCTAAAGCCAGTCAAAATGCAAGACATTGTCTCAATATGTGTGGTTGGTGGTACAAGGGATTAAAAACAGTATACACACATAAAATGAGACACCTGATCATCTGTAGCATGAGTCAAAAAAAACAGTAAGTCAGATAACTATAATTTAGCCATTCAACTTATATATAGTATTAGTAGCTTAATCACAACAAAATCAAATGTTTTGCCATTATGGTTGCACAGAAAATGCTGGTCTCTCTGTTGCAGTACAGCATACAGGATATACTGTACATACAATAGTGCAACATAACAGTGAGGGTGCAGTTTCATGTATATCACCGTTTTGACTGACAGGTGTGACGGGATGCTGACTGGGCTGGGCCATGGGTGTGATCAGTGTTTTTTTTTCTGGGTTTTATACAGAAAGCCTTTAAGCTGAAACAGTTTTGGCAGTTTTTCAAGAGACAGAATTTTAATCAGGGCTGAAGTGCCAGGCTGTTGTCAATATAAGCCAGTGATGAAAAGCACCTAATCAAATGGTGCACTAAAGTAAAATTAAACCCTACCCTGTACTGTAATTTAAAAAAAACAAACAGAAAATTTCTGTCACTTAAAGAAAAATAAACATTCCCCCTTATCAATAATCAGATATGTAATTAAATGTTCCTCTGATACATCACAAATGGCATGACTACATGACGTCTAAATTATGCAAATAGGCGTTCAGTATTCTGAGCTGTAAAGCAGTTTGCTACACTTGAAACACTTGATTGTTATCAATGTGCTATGCACCTCATCTTTCTTCTGCCCTATCCATGCACACATTTACTGAGCTGAAGTGTATCCATATAGACAGACGTAACCATCCCACCTCTAAACACCAGTATCCATTTAACCCATTTGCTGTAGCAGCTAGATGAATCATTCAAAATGTGACAAAATGAAACAAAAATATGCCACATGAGGTGTTTTTAAGTAACTGCATTTAGGGAGGGGGACCATAGAAATTAGTGTTAAAATAGCACTGGCCATATATTTTCAGTGTTGACATTTAGTGAACATTTAATTTGATAAGCGTAGGTTGTGACTGAATAAGCGATAAGCAACATGAAAAGCATCACACTGAAGCCCATTTAACCAGATACAAACATGATGGATTCCAGGGGCTGGAAACTATCAGGGAGAGGAAATAACATTTTATTTTTCAACTATCTGCTTTGAGGCTTGTCTTTGTATCCTGGCACTCTGCTGGAGTCAGAGCGCTCTCACTGCCCACAGTGCAGTTGCCGTCAGCTCTACAAATATGTAAAAGCAGCCAGTGTGACGGGGAGGAGCATGAGAACTGAATGCTGATCAACTCATTCACAGTCGAGCCACATACCAGCCACACTGACACATTTCATCACCTGTACTATTTACCAACTTTTTATCTCCGAAACTCTCTACTTCAAAAAGGAATTACTCAGAAAATATGCTTCCCCCCCCACCACCACCACCAAACCACCACAGATACAGTGTTCTAGCAACAGTACAGAGTTATTTTGTTCAGCTGGATGCCATTTAACTGCTGTGAGACTGCTTTTGTGTTGTCTTCAGGAGGGGTGTTAAAGTCTGTAAGGTACTGCACTTGAGAAAAGAAAATATATATTGCACAGTAAACAAAACAACAGAGACAGACCTTTTATAATTTGCTTTAAAGGATGGGTACAGCATGCATACAATGTTGTGTTAAGTGAAGGTTTCCCTGACTTATTTGCTTTGACTCTGTGTATCCTTTTCGGAAATCACCCCAATTGTACGTACACCGTGGATGTGACATGCAACCACCACTTCCTCTACTATGGCTTTCAGATGTGTTTTTTTTAACCAGTTGCAACATAACGTAGATGCTGACTTCAGTGACATTCATCAATATTGAATGTCAAATTAAAAATTAAAAAAAATCAATGCAATGTCTCTAGCAGCGTCTTTTTTTCTTCTTCTTTCGCACCAATTTGCCACCTTATTCAACAGATTATAAAGAACCAAGGCAATAATTCAATAACAAAAATAAACAGCATTGAAAGATCAAGACACCAAAGGTACTCCAAGACAGAGTTGCTGCAAGACTCAAACTTGGCAGTTTTCATAAAGAAACAGCAGAGCACTCAGATCACACTGAAGCTGACAAAATGGATAGATTCAGCAGAAATATTAATGGTGAGACACAAAGAGAGACGTAAGATGTACAAGAGACAGCCAAACAAAATCTTTTAACTAGTCCACTGGGAATCTCCATCCACTGCTCTCCTTTGCTCCTCTCTCTTTATGGGACCAGCGCCTCACCAGCGGGCTACTTGGCTTGTGTAGTCCTCGGTGGTTGCTGGGAAGTCACTGTCAGTTTCCTTCCCAAACCCTCCTCCGGCTTTCCCGCCTCTGTTGCCACCCCCTCTGTGTTTGGGCGGCCAGGGCCTGACCTGGTCCCTCTGCTCCCGGAGCCAGCGCTTCTCCTCGCGTCTCTTCAAGCGCACCTCCTGGTGCTCCCTCTGGCGGGTGAACTGGAAACGCTGGAGGAACAGGTCCTTTGCATATTCATACAGCTGCATGTCCAAGAAGTTGAGCTCCTCAATGCGTTTGCGCACAGTCTCGCTCAGGTCCACGTTGGCAGCTCGCGTGCTGTTGATCTGCGTGAAAGCAGCGATGAAGCGCAGGCTGAACGTCCGTTCGAACAGATACTGGGTCTTGCGTTGAAACTCAGTCAGGCCGTAGAAAGCCATGTTCTTCAAGTTGCTCATGGCGCTGCTTAAAAGGATGTGGTCACGCTGGCTTTCGTTCATGGAGGACAGGTTGTAGCAGCCCACCAGGCTCAGGTCAGCCAGCATGCGAACCTGCCGGTTATTCGCCAAGTTCGACGGGCAGTTCATGAACTCTGTCAGGGTGACACCGGACCAGTCATCGCCGCTGTAGCAGGTGGGCAGTTCGTCCTGGGTGGGCGAGCGTCCATCACACATATGGAGGGCGGTCTTCCATGTGGCTCCTCTCTGGACATGCTTCCATTCACTCAGGTAGCGGGAGACTGGGTCGCGCAGCATGGTGATGTAGTAGAAGTTCCTGCAGCCAAAACAAACACAGTTAGAGAGCTGTGAGCGCATCGCTATCACAGAGGGTCGCCCTGCATTGTGCTGACAGATGGTGACTTTTGTCTGAGCATAAAACTTCAAGGTTGAATGCTAATTGGCAAACTGAAAGTCTCACTAATGAGGTTGTTACAGTTGGTTTCTATATATTGCCCTTGAAAATTGAACCCTTGCACCAGAGCAATGAATTTACAAAAACTGAAATAGGGCTGTTTCCATTCCACAGATTTCTTCCACCTGCCAACACAGAGAATAATTGGGATTCATGACACCGAGTAACCCATAGTCACAGAGAAAGTGGGTAAAACTGACCCAGCTAAATCCTAAACATGTCATTTTGGCAAAAATAATGAGGTTTCAGCTGTCACTTTTGAAATCTGTAGCACTTCTAAATGAGTATCCTGTTGTTATCAACAGCAGGGCTTAAAGAAGAGAGCACATCTCATTTGCTTTTCGGCGGCGAAAAAATGGTAAACACACGACCAAAGTGAAAATGTCATTTTCACGGAATATGTAAGATTTTTGCAGCGTTAACAAAGGTGCATATGGAAAGAAAAGATAAAGTAAACAATTAGTTTACATTTGATCAAATTTCCTGTCCATGCATTATCCAAGCTGTCACAGTGAGCACACAAATTATATAGCAGTAAAACATTTTTTGCTTCAGAATGACACCGTGCACAACTGCCCTTCATACCAATCTGACCTCTGCAAGCAAATCTAGTCTACTCAACTGAAGCCTCGCCAAAGCACATTCAGATGGAAAACAAAGATCAGACAGGTGTTGGCTAGGTAAACCTTTCCTAAGATAATTCCCCGTGAGAGTCATGCATACTTAATGATGCAACCACCCTCCGAGAGCAGTCCAGGCAGGTAAAGTGGTGTGTGACTTCTGAGATTTCATCCTGAGACCAAAGCAGCTCTCAGTGCTGCCTCGGTGCTTTCAGAAAAGCAAATATCCACACAGTCTTACCCAAGAGTGGGAATAAAAATAAATAAATAACTAAACAAAAGTTACACAAAGAGTTACCTCGGCTTATTCCTCTGGTTGGATTCAAAACAGGATGGATAGAAACTTGGTCTACTTCGATTTTTGGTGAACCAGAGTCTCTTCCAAGCATGCAACACATTATTAACTGCATTTTAATTACAGAAATTTTAAGACAGAAACAGCATCCCGACTTTAAGACGGAGACCGAATATGACTTTGGTCATGTAAAACAATAGTATAAATGAACAATGAAGAAAATGTGATGAAGAGTTATCTTAAGAGTGCCAAAGGAACACCACTCCTGAAATGTTACCCAGCATGAGTCAGGCAAGAAGCTGTCATTACATCCCCGGCAGCAGAAGCGGCATACTGGCACTTGCTCCTGGAGTTGGCTGGCTGCAGATACATCCTCATTAGACTAGGGACATAAACACATGCAGCAAGTGTTGTTTGAGTGCACTCGACAGCCCAAAGGTCAGTTGTGTGCACCATCAATGTCAAAATACATCAGGATCAGTGGGTGTGCAGCGCTGTCTCGAGGAGGCTTTCCCTGAGTGATACAGATGGCTGTCCGGGGAGGGGGGGGGGGGGGACGCTGACAGGACTCTTTTACTTTTGCCCCCTTTTTTCACCA
>VOQJ01020398.1:0-11630 GCA_015052665.1 Apistogramma diplotaenia | reverse complement strand
AAAATATTTAAATATATATAAATATATAAAAAAATAAATATATATATATATATATATATATATATATATATATATATATAAAATCTAGTAAAAATCTAGTAGTGCTTTGAGCAGTGTGCTGATGTACTTCAGTAGGTGCAGTATATATGAAAACATGCCCCTGCTGCCCACCAAAGGCATGGAAGAACATGGGAAGATGGGAAAAAGAAGCATGAAGCATCAGTGTGGAGTTCTGGAGCTCTAGCAGCATTACAGAGCTATGGTGTCTGATGTTTAGTACATACATGCACAAAAAGACAAACAACCCCCCCCCTCACAGGAAATGTCACAGTGATAGTACAGTATTTATCTCAATAGGTCACAGCTGTGCACCAAGATTTCCACCAATAAAAACAGCAGGGTAAAAAAAGAAGAGAAAACTTGAGCACAGCTATTTAAAAAGCTTCATTTAAAAAAACATTCAAGGAAAAAAATCCTTTTGTTTGACAGGAAGAAAATGCACTTAACCTCCTGAGCTCTTGTTTGGAATGCATTTTTAATTTCTCCGAGCTACTTTTGGGATTAGCAGACCTGATAAGTATAAGAGTAAACATCATCTTTGAACAGAAAGCAATTACTTTTTTTTTTTCATAGCATATCCACACAGGATGACAATGGGTTTAGTTTACAGCGTAACATGATAAAGTCACCATTGTCTGACAAAGGGAGGTGGTGAGGACGTACAGAAACTTTTAACTGTGCAGCTGCCTTCCTGTCTGGACGTGAATATGAGCAGCAAACAAACTGCAACAAAGTAACAGATGCAGCCACGGTCACACACTCGGAAAGACAGTGAGAGTAAGTTTAACATGCTCACAGTAACAATACTGACATTTTAATGATCAGTGTTGACCGTGTTCACCATTTTGCTAAGATCTAATAGTTTACTTCAAAAATTAAAGCCTGATGCTAATATCATTTTGTAGAAAGATCAGAATCAGATGGCACTGCGGGATATACAGTATCTGAGAGTCGGGTTATTAAAAATGCATTGTGAGGGGGGTAAATTATTCTTGAAATTAAGTTTGGATTATATGACTATCCATTGAAACACTGACATGAAACATTTTCACCAAAAACAAAAACGTTAACCCCATGGAGGACACGAGAAAAATCAGTGGACGAGGAAAGCAATTTGCACTCGTGCTGTATGAAACATCAATGTTTGCATGAAAATTTCATAGCAGTTCATGCAGTTGTTGAGTGACCAACAGATTCACCAATGGTCTGAAACTGCCAACCCTTGATGTGCTCTTAAATGAAGGTTGTTGCAGAAATGTAACCCCCTAAACCCGTGCAACATAAAGGAACAGATAGTTTCATCCTCAGCCAGTGACAGTCAACAGACGACTGCCTTTTAATTGCCTGTAATTAGCCTCAGTGACACAATTTCAGCCCACTGCTTCTCCTTGATTGCAGGCTGCTGAAAAGGGACATTTCACTTTCAGCCGGAGCTCATCTTGTTTGAAAGTGGACAACCTGAACTCACTTATCAAGACAGTATTCGTGTGTGTGGGAGTTGGATATTGTTGTAGGTGCTTGAGGGTGGGCAAGACAATAGGGAAAAGCAAAACAATATATTGCTGTGAGCCGGGCAAAAAGTGGTTCAGAGCAAAGGCTAACACAGTGAGCAGTAAATAAGTAAAGACAGACCAGGTCCCCGTACAACAATGGGACTGACTAATGCTGTTGGGATGTAGACATCGTGCTCGTGTGGTGGGGGTGGGGTATGAGGGAGTGCCTTTGTATTGCGCGAAAAGCTCTTACTGTCTCTTGACTTCTCTGATTTAGTCTCACAGTGCAACAGCCTTGATCTCTCTCCGTTATTCCTCTGAGGTCAAGGAGAGTCAAGAAAAACATGTTTTCTCCTCTTTTTACTGTTAATATACAAATATATTTTCCATCATTAAAACAGCCACAATCGAGCGCTAAGATGATCAGCCATGATATTGGATGACACGTAGCCTCGAACTCTCCTTGTTACAGTTAGTGTGGATGAAAACAACAGAAATTTCCAAATTTCATTCATACTTCCAGTATTAGGAGTGGATTCAAAATAAGTTGTTGCCCGTTAAGGCCTTGTCTCATGTGAGCCAAAGTGTATTTATGATCAGCACTGCCTGATGTCCTGCAAGACTCTAAACCAGAGGTGTCAAACATAAGGCCCGAGGGCCAGAACCGGCCCCTCAAAGACTCTGGTTCGGCCCGCTGGATGATGAATCCCTGTTTTTTGTCACCACTATAGAATTTATTTTTTATGATGGCTTCACAGTAAAACTAAATTTTAAAAAGGCCATTTTCTGTTTCCTGATTTCTGTAATTACAGGACAGTATGGACAAAGAACTACCAGAACTTTTTCTGTAGTTTTACACATTTCTTCCAATTTAAGCTCAAACAGTACTGCTGACAGGTGAATCTGTTGTATAAAAACATTACATGCAGATCTTTTCTTGTATATCTGGGATTCAATGTGCGGTTGGACTTGTGTACAGACAGGAAGAAGGTTCCTCTGGTCTGGCCCACTGAAGACTGAAGTGAGCTGCATGTGGCCCACAGTGCAAAATGAGTTTGACACCCCTGCTCTAAAGATTACAAAACGAGCGTGTCGCATTTAATGTCTGTTTGGTTCCATTCTGTCGCATTTTAATTTATAGATTCATATTAATTGTTACTACTTTCTCCGCACTGTGCTTGTTTGTGTCATTTTCTCAGCATTTAAGAGCAACAGCCAGGAACTGTGGGTAGCGTTTGAGTGAAGAGGATGAAATGCCTGAATGGGCCCCAGCCAGTTAGACGCTGAAGCTACGTGCTACGTGTCTACAGAGGCCATTAAGATGCTCTCGGTCAACTTCATACTTTGAATGATGGGAACATTAGTGTGGATTATCTCATGAGAGAGACCTGTCTGTGCTTAGCTTCATAACATGGACACTGATTATAAGCAGCATTCAAATCAACCTCACAACTTGGATTTGGTCAGTAATTCAAATGGGTAAGGTGTTGAGGCACGATGCATGAGTGCTGTTTCCACTAGCTACTAATTAGCCAATCAGAGTCTGACTTAAGCTCAAGGCTATTGTATTTAATTTCTACTAGGAGACAAAAAAAATATCCCAAATTTAGTCAGTAACAGCTGCAGAACTGTAAGGTGAAAATGAGCAACCTCTGGGTACTACAGATGAGAGAAACTGTGGAGAGCTTTGAAATAAAGTAAAGTCTCAGCTTGCTTATTATCAGTTGAGAGTGTGACTTGAAAAAATTCCTCAAACACTGACTATTTTATTTCCATCTAATCAAAACGGTCAAAAAAAGATGCAGCAGAACTGAATCACTACTAATCCTGAATCAGTTCCACAAGGTCTAACATCAGCCTGACATCAGCCTTAAGGTGCATAATAACAACCTACAGTACGCAAGTGCCACTGGATATTTTGAAATTTATCAAATGTGAATTTTCATAATTATGATAAATGTGTACTGCTACTTCATGCAAAATAACAGAGTGTTGTAGAGGGCAAATATCTTTATAGGTACAATACGTATCCAGGTTTTGTCTGATTGAAGTGAAAACGTAACCACCCCCAGCATGAAGCACCTTCACCACTGCAGAATTATGAACTAAAAATTAACTTGCCAGCAGATAATCACGTAAAGTTCAAGCCAAACAAAATAATAACTGCTACAGTCAGTAACAAACCTGATGTGGTCGCTGTTAATCGCGGTTGGCAAAACATTTGCATATGAGAAAATTGACAAAATTGCTTAATGATGAATAAATAATACCTAAAAGCGATCCTCACGCACTTGAACTTTTATTGGCTCGTATTTATTGTCAGAGAAATTTTATTCATCCTCTAAAGTTCACCCTCACAGTCAAAACCTGTTATAACTGCTTTATTACTGTGCTATTACATTACCATATAAACGTAGAAATGTTTAATGGAATATATTAAGTAGAATTGTAAATAGTACATTTTTGTGCAGAATTAATCTTCCAAGTTTAGGATTTTACAGCTATTGAATATTACAATTTAGTTTAGTGTGTGTTTTAACTTATCATATTGAATCTCCACAGAGTGTAAACATGTCTCAGTTATGATGCTCAGCATTTAAGAGTCAAAATATGCCAGATGTTGAGGTGACTCCTGGGTGGACTCCTGAAGACAGAGTTCAGAGTACAGTACTCCACATGAATGAAGTATTCCTGTAATTTTTCACCCCGGTTGACTCCTTCCCTTTCCCCCCTCTGCTTCTCCTCCATGTCCTACAGACATTAGTGTTCCCTTCGGATCCATAACCTTTTCTTAAAGGTTGTCACATTAATCACGCTGCTGATTTCACTCGTCAATCTCCCTCTGTATCTGTTGTGTCTGTCTCTAGTTACGTCGTGCATTGTTGCTCTTCACTGCCACCCGCTTGCAGCACTGCATATAAACAGCCATCACTCTCCCCTCTCTCACCCTTTGTCTTACAGCTATTTTCCGAAGCCTCATCAGTCAGGTAAATCGTGACAATGATAAACATTGATGACAGTCAAGGCAACACAGTGTTGGTCTAATTCTATCTCAATAAACAATCACAGTCTGGTACGTTTCAAAAAGTGAAGCATATATTTAGCTATTGTTGAGAATATAAGCCCAGACTGAGTGCTAATATGGATCCAGCAGCAAGGGCAAAGGAAGCAGGAATGCCAATACCAACATTTACTTAAAATCAGTATGTTTGAATTATTCCCATCCTCCCTGAGACAAAGTAAGATGAAGCAGGCAAAAAAGTGGAATGAAAAGGGTGAATACTGCTTGGTTTTTTTACCGAGACAAATTATTAAATATGTTAGATGAATGCGTCCAATTAGTGAAACTGCAGGAATGTCTTGAAGACATAAAGGCCTGAATGACCTCTAATTTCCTGCTTCCACATTCAGATAAAACTGAGGTTCTTGTACTCGGCCCCACAAATCTTAGAAACATGGTGTCATTACCTCGGCCTCCAGTAACTGTGAGAAATCTTGGAGTCATTTTTGACCAGGATGTGTCCTTCAATGCACATATTAAACAAATATGTAAGACTGCTTGTTTTGCATTTGTGCAATATTTCTAAAATTAGAAACTCCCTGCCTCAGAGTGGTGCTGAAAAGGTAATTCATGCATTTATTACTTATGTGCTGCATTATTGTAATTCATTATTGGTTGTGGGTGAAGAAGAAGAAATGTGAATCAAATTCACTGACGTCTATCAGTCTGAAAAGGGTTACAAAGCGATTTCTAAGGCTTGAGACGCCAACATTAGACACAGTTTCTAAAAAGGCTTCCAAAAGGGTGGCTGCCCATCTTGAAATGTATGTTTCTATAAATGTTGAACTAGTGGTAGTTTGTCTTTGATTGAAGAGGAAACACAGGACCAATCAGAGCAGAGAAAACAATCAGATCAATGATCTCAGTGGAAGTTTGAATTTACAGTCTCCTGTGAACAAAAAAAGAAAGAAAGAAATAACCTTGAAAGTAATCTGTTACCTAGCAGAAGCTGCAGCCCTTTATTGTATTTTCTTTATCAACCTGTCCACTGTAGTGCTGAAGAACAAATGATGCTGGACTCTGATGCGTATCTCTTTTTTAGACTGGGAAACATTTATATAAAAAAAATTTCACTTGGTGCTCACTTTTTGAAAATTCAACTAAAATCCCCCCAAAAATATTATTATTACTGTGGCAGTCAGTTCTTTTTTAACTGCTGTACTAATGGAAATTACACATTAAAGAGAAACATCACAGAAACTAGATGTGGTTTAATTTGTGTGATGCCGTGCGTGCACTCCGATAGACTTGAGAAAAATTGTGTCATATAAACAAGCGATGAAGGTGAAAATTCATGCCAGCAGCTGAGAAGAAAAGAGCATCAGAATACAAAGTTTAAAGAAAACTATGAATTATAATTTAATGCATTTATGCATTACATGGCACTCACTGCTCGGCATGGCCATGAATGAAAGAACATCGGCTATCATGTCCTCACAATTATGAAATCTAATGATCCTAATTCATTAAAACGAGAGTCTGAGCGCCGTGTTGCATACTTGTGCGATGATGTTGGAGGATGCCACTGTGAGGAAGAGTTTTCTTTAAAGCAGAGGTGTCAAACATAAGGCCCAGGGGCCAGAACCGGCCCCTGAAAGACTCTGATCCGGCCCGCTGGATGATGGAAACCCTGTTTTGACTATAGAATTTTTTTTTTTCACGATGGCTTCACAGTAAAACAAAAATTTTAAAAAAGGACATTTTCTGTTTCTATAATTACAGGACAGTTTGGACGAAAAACTACCAGAACTTTTTCTGTCGTAAAAAAAACAGCTTTTTTCTTGTATTAAGACATCTGCAGGATTCAATATGCAGTTGAACTTGTGTACAGACAGAAAGCAGGTTTCTCTGGTTTGGCCCACTGAAGACTAAAGTTAGCTCCATGTGGCCCACAGTGCAAAATGAGTTTGACACCCCTGCTTTAAAGTATCAACAGACTTTGAGATTGCAAGACACTCAATTTGGTAACTATTTAGCACATTTAAATAATAATGTCCCTTATGTTATCACTCGGCACTAGTAAACATGTGAAAAAGCCTATGAAAGATGCATGTAAATCCTAAATACTAAAATTTAAGATATCACTTAAATGATATGGCTTCAATTTAGGGGCCTGTATCTACTCGCTCCCAAAGCTCGCAAAACCCGTCACAGCAGTGTGAGTGGAAACAGGCCAAAGGTCATCAATCTGGACTCGGGGGACATTCAAATCCAGTGCCAGAGACTGTTCGTAAACAGAGGAGAGGTCACGCCTTCTCCCACCTCACCACCTCACCACTGACAGCCACCTGTTATCATGTGACACAAGTTCACACATGCTGCAGTTCACAGGACAGACTGAGCCACCTTCATTTGCCCGTAAGTGGCAAATGAGTGAAGACTATCACAAATAGCTTGATTTACCACAAGGTGAGAACACACTGAGCGATCGGATGAAGGGATATTTTTAATCTCGGCACTGATGTGGCGTAAAGAGCGGGAGACGGGGCGGCGAGCTGATTTGATAACATGTTCTTAGAAAATATATTGCAAGCAATAAATAACTGATATCTTGTGCTGTAACTGTCACAAACCTGCTGCGTCTGAAGATGTCTCAGATATTGCTCGCACCAAAGGAATTATCTTCTGCAGGATACAGATGTCGAGATATTCTGGATCAAAAGGCTACAGCGGTGTAGATATTTCTCAACTCTGACTGCTGCTACGACTTGTGCTTAATTTTTTAGATTCCGTCACTTGTAATAGCACTTTTTTCACCCCCCCACCCCTTCCCTTGCTGTTATGCATTTACATTTTGTTCATTTTGTTACATTTTAAACACTTTCCAGCAGAGAGTACGGCTCAGACTCATCACATGGTCATCAGCGTGCATCCTAATGCTACAGGCTGTGGCAGACAATGTGCCAAGGAACATTTAGTCGTCTACTTGACATTCATAGTCCGCAAGGTTTTCATTTGCACAAAAATCACTGCGTATGAAGGCAATTTAACTCTCTCATTAAAAAGACATAAACGCCTCAGAACTTAATGGCATCTCGCATTACAAGAGTGAAGCTTTAGAGTTTTTTGAGATTACATCTCGAGATTGTCACGCACACGAAAAGCGCGAGGGGCTGGTATCGGCTCGGTGTTGAGTCTCGTCACAGTTTGAAGGAAAACAGTCAAACGGTGCAAGTACACCGTCATTCAGCTGTTTATCTCCGGAGTCCTGCATCATTCAGACGAGACTTTGCTGGAAGAGCTCGTTTTCATGCGAAGATTATTATAATAGCTGCATTGCTGTTGTGCTGAGAGGAGGATGCATGTCATTGAATGTGTTCCTACACACACACACACACACACACACAGGAAAGAGAAGCAAGAAGTTACCCATAAGCGATCGTGGTCTCAATTAAGAACAACCCAGCATGCTCCCTTTTTGTCATCTGCACCACTCCTTGTGAAATGTATTAAGGGGAGATAATGTGGTGCAGGGCAAGCCGGCGTACACTCAAATGAATTTGATTGTAAAGTAATTCATCTTGTTTCGTTCATCTTTTGGAGAAGTTATGTGTTTAACCTTGTGAAAAAGGGAGCCAGAGAGCGTCGCCACACAGCATTAGCAAAGAGGCTTAAAGGGATATTACTTCTCTAGGAAAAGGCTTCTTCCATCCCCGAGGTCTTCTCTTTTAGCGGTCATAAAAATGCGTATATTACCCGGGGTAAGGTGATGCAGAGTGATGAGCACACTCCTTTATCGGGCCACTTTATGAACTGTGATATTAAGCATCCTCCTGACAATAAATACATTCTTGGTATGCTGTAATAAACAGGAGCACACAAAAAAAAAGCAGTGTGCTTTCAGCATCAACACTCCAGCGTTTCAGTTTGTTCATATGGTTGTTTAGCGGCTTTAGACGAGGATTATCCGGGGAGCTCTTGTCTTTACCATCTCTCTGGTGAGCAGATGTCCTTGGCCTGTGAGAGTGAGGGCGTTATTCAGCCTGCACGGTCTCTGCAGTGCATCTGTTCATCTCTGCGCTGTCCTGTCTCTCTCACACGAGATGAGAATGAGACTGGAGACATGCATTATTTGTAACTGATACCATTCCTTAATGGTGTCTGTGCTCCCCCCGGCAGCCCATAATGGACCATTTTTGAGGTTCTCTGCATCTTGTTCGGCTTTTTGATGGTGACGGAATGGGGACAGGGGGTGTCACCTGGGAAGAAACAAGAAGAACGATGGGACCTTTCATTTACTTGTCAGGAAGCTGGCATTGCTAGCACTTGACATGGTGTGCATTCAGTGAGTGCTTGTAGGAGCAGTGGCAGACACAACAAGGGTAAAAATCGCCCTTGAAAAGGAAGATAAATGCAATTCTTCATTTTCTAATACAGAAAGGATTTTTTTTTTTAAAAATGCAACATAAATTTATTTAAGGAAATAATTAATAGCTCATGCAAATATTTTTTAGATTTCACACCTGCTTAAATCTAACACCTGACTTCGCTTTTGGTAGAGTTGTCGTTGCCACGAGGTCACTCAGTTTGTTCAATAAAGGTATAATAAACACAGAATGATTGTGGTTGTCTGTACTGTAAATATGACTTAGATCAGTTTACGTTCTTTCATCAGTTCATCAGTCTTGGTAATCCTGACCGCAGCAAAGTAAGAAGCAGCTGCAGAAAAGAACACGTGCAGGGCTGGAAACTAGCAAACGGACGATTGCGGGTCTCCAGTTTTCACTTATTTAATGCACATAAAAAAGTGGCATTTGATGAAAGCTGATGTAGAGCAGTGGTGCTTGAAATGCCACATTTCTTTTTTAGTGCAATAAAAAAAGAGAAAACTGCAGCCCAGTAATGTGCAGACCATTCGCATATTTTTATTTCTAATTTAATTCTTGGAATAAAAAGGCAAAAAAAAAAACAATTTTCCAAAAGCTGCATCGATATAAATATGCAATTGTAAACTGTTCACACCAGTGGTATAAATCAGTGGAATATTCTTCTTTCAGTGCTTTCCTGAAGACAACAAACCGAGGAACAAATCTCAGGTAGCTCTACGCCAGAACGGTTAATAATATCACAGGCAGGTAAAATCAGCACACATAACTGAATATGAAATACACCCCCAAGCTGAGTCGTCACAGGCTTCCCTGCTTTGTGTTCTTTGTGATATCCACACACCCCACAGTCACTGACACAAAGGTTCCTGATTCGCAAACACTAAATGTATCCTCGCTGCAATAAACAGCAGCATATAGAAGATCTTTACCAGCGATGAAAAGCCTCAGCTTAGGATACAGCTGAGGTATGGTCCCACTCACTCAAATCTGAATCCCTGTGTATCTTTAATGAGATCTGTCGTCTCATTTCAGCTCATGGGACGGCATCGGTTCGACCTCCTGTGTTTGCCAGGCGGCAGAGAACAAAGATTAAAGTGGCAGTTAACTAGAGCTGATACAGAAACACAAGTGCAACACTTTGAATGGATCCCATATGCTTCAGTTGCATAGTTGTGTTTGGCTGAGTGGCTGTATGGTGCAACGACTGTGACAATCCACGCAGACAACAATGTCCAAGATATGATTGGACAAACTACACGTTGGAAAGGAAACGTGAACGCTTCTTTACATTTGTGAGCAACCCCCCGCTGTCTTTACTGTTCTTGTGTAATGCGAGACCAATTAGACATTGTAATATGACAGCACTGCTTCAGTTACCATGATAATGGAAATCCTCCCGTCTAATTATGCTCTCCTTTTAATCGTTCTCTTTCAAAGATCTTTCCGAGAGACAGCGGAGGAGGAGACAAGGCGTGCACTCGCATGGTTTCTGAATTAATAATACAGCCAGAGGAGAGATGCAACTACGCAGGCTGGCAGTGGAAACCACAGTCCGTGTCACATCACATAACACAGTGCTGAAGACGCTGAGAGCTTCGCATGCCGCCATGAGCCTTACACGAGTTTCTCCGATTTCACACACAGCTTCAGCATTTTATCTCCCAAGCGCCCCCCCTCTCCCCACCCCCATCCCCCCACACTGGATGTGTTTAATGTAGCAACAATGCTAACTTTGCAGTAATAGTTTTATCCTTTTCTTGTGGAATTTCATTATCTTCATTACCATGACTGTGACCATCATCATCATTGTTGAAGCTATAACGTGTGATGAGTAAAAAAAAAACAAAAAAACTGGCGATTTGGGGGGAGGGTGGGGGTGTATTAATGGTAACAGCAGCTGTCCGCAGGTATTAAGGTACAAATACAATTGAGTGATATTGCCTCTTGGTAGATTGCTGTTACGACAGCTTTCAGCCACTCAAAAATCATTAAATTACACGAATCGCCGTGAAATTCGGAGCAAATGTACGTTCGTCTCCCCTGCAGCTCATGTCCACGCCGACTCTAACAACGTTGGCGAGCCCCTGATTTTTCATCTGGTGCCATCATCAGGGCACATTTAAAGATGGAGCAAGCCATTCTAATCCAATACACCATCAATTCATCCATCCCTCCATCCATTTTCTTCCGCTTATTTGAAGTCAGGCCTCGGCGGCAGCAGGCTAATCCAATACACTTTTTGTCAAATTCAGCAAATTTCTTCTCACGGTCCACTAGCAGGCTGTGCAATGTGTGTGCTGACAAAAGACACACACACACACACTCACCAAAAAAAGCTCTGAAACTGGCTTAGATTGATCCACAGTCACACACACATATTCCATCTATTCAGCAGCAGAGGGCATTTGTGAGATGGTGCCATAGGGAGAATTTAGGCAATGGCATTTTAAAAAAAATATATATTTCATAATATATATTTATAACATACTATGAGTAGCTTTAAAGGAGTCATGTAAGATTTGATGGAACACAATCAATCAGGATGATGAGATTAGCTGGTTGCCTTAGGTTAGCAGCTTAGCACAAAGAGAAAACGCTTAGCCTGCCTCTTTCCATAAGTAAGGAAATGAAGTCCACCAGTTCAACTATGGCTCACAAAGGATAAGTGTCTATTAGTGCCTTTTTTTT
>VOQJ01020388.1:7184-20622 GCA_015052665.1 Apistogramma diplotaenia | reverse complement strand
CCCTCCCTCCCCAAAAAAAAAAAAATTTTTTCCCTCCCCCCCCCCCCCCCGAGGGTTTCTTTCCTGGTGGAATTTATCATCCCATTGATCGCACATTGGCATATCTCACCCACAATTCTAATGTTATTATGAGCAGTGAACTCTGATACAGTAATGGCCCCGGTGATGGATCGCTGCGTCCTGTGAACCTTACTCTGTGCTGACTGTGCTGCTCTGTGCTGCTTCCTGCAGTGGGAATGCTCGGGCCCAGGAACCTCCGTGTTTCTGATGAGTGGTACACCCGCTTCAGGGTGTCCTGGGACCCTGCCCCCTCCAGGGTTACTGGATACAAGCTTATCTACCAGCCTGAGGGTATGGACGTGCTTTTACATGGATAGGAATGTTCTGTTCAAAAAGAATTGCTTTCATGCACTTAATAATATCAACGTTGCTCTTCAGGCTCTGATGACTCCATGGAAGTGTCTGTTGGAGATGTAACTTCCTACCAGCTCCATAACCTGAAACCTGGAACCACCTATGATCTGAAAGTGCTGGCGCAGTACAGCACGGGTGACAGCGCACCTTTGGTCGGTCAAGGCACCACCTGTAAGCTGATTGTTTCTGTTGGCACCTTTAATTTGCCCTTGGATGAGTTTGTACTGAGTCTCGTTTCTCTTCAGTGTATCTGAATGTGACCGACTTGAACACCTACAACGTTGGCTACGATTCCTTCTGCCTCCGGTGGGCCCCCCACAGAGCGGCCACCTCCTACAGACTCAGAGTCAATCCTTTTGATCGTGAGTTCATCTCACCTAGTTGTGCATCATTATAACCTTTCAGAATCACACTCTGAAGTTGACGCGTCGCTGCACCGTGAATCGGTTTCATCCGGATGCTCTCCTTTTGTCTTTCTTCTAGCCTCCAGGAGTGGAGCTCAGGAGATCACCGTCAGAGGCTCGGAGAACAATTACTGCTTCGATGGCTTGACCCCGGACACTCTTTACAATGCCACCGTGTACACACAAACCCCCAACCTCGAGGGCCCCGGGGTCAGCGTCAAAGAGAGGACCTGTAAGGAAAACTGTTGGAACCTCGATGCTACTCAGATATCATTTAACCAGCAAATAGTTTGACATTTTTCTTACCTGTGATTCTTTTCTGCACTGCAGTGGTTAAACCCACCCCAGTGCCAACTGAGCCTCCCACTCCTCCCCCTCCAGCAACAGTCCCACCTGCATTAGATGGTGAGGATATTTGTGGCTAGAACACATGCATCCGCTGTCCCGGTACGATCGGCCGCTAATGCTGCTTTATGTGCATCACAGTGTGCAAAGGTGCCAAGGCCGACCTGGTCTTCCTGATCGATGGTTCCTGGAGTATCGGAGACGACAGCTTCAATAAAGTCATCCAGTTTGTTAAAAGCATGACTGCAGCCTTTGATGTGATCAGCCCCAGAGGCATGCAGGTCAGTGGCTTCCCAAAAACGTGTACATATGTGTCATATTCTGCATATTTCACCGTCATCGTCACCCTCCTGTTTTTGTCGTCGGGGAACAGGTTTCATTCGTGCAGTACAGTGATGATGCCAAGACCGAGTTCAAACTGAACACCTACCACGACAAAGGCATCGTGCTGTCAGCGCTGCAGACGGTCCGCTACAGAGGAGGGAACACCAAGACAGGTGCGCCTCTGAAAACCAAAGAATCAGCGGGCAACTTCCTGATCTGACTTTGGGGAACTAAACGTTCTTCTGTTGTCCCGCTTCATCCAGGCATCGCTCTGAAGCACGTCTACGAGAAGGTGTTCACCTCAGACAGCGGCATGAGGAGGAACGTCCCGAAGGTGCTGGTGGTGGTCACAGACGGACGCTCCCAGGATGAAGTCAAGAAGAGCGCAGAGAAGCTGCAGCATTCCGGTGTGTGTGCAAGTCATCGGCTCGAGTGTTTGGTTTGTAATCCATCAACAGTAAAACGGTGGATTCAAACATCGATTTACATCATCTGAGCCAAACGTTGTGGCCTGTTTAATGAACTCGCAATAATCCCCGCAGAGACTGGAAGTTCCTTCTTTGGACACTTATCAGTGCTCTTTGTTTGATCCTGTGTGTGTGTGTGTGTGTGCTGCACCGACAGGCTACAGTGTGTTTGTGGTCGGAGTGGCCGATGTGGACATGTCTGAGCTGAGAAATATCGGCAGCAAGCCCAGCGAGAGACACGTGTTTGTGGTGGACGACTACGACGCTTTTGCCAAAATCCAGGACAACCTGATCACCTTCATCTGTGAAACGGCCACTTCCAGTGAGGACGACATTAATGTGCCTTTGAGCCAAGTTTACTTTCACTTGCATGCCAAAATGCGGTTCTACTGATCCGCTGCCAGGGGAAATACATAAAGGGATATTCATGACATTCTTCCAACCTTAATCTGTTTTTCCAACTCCTTCTGTCTTGTTGTTGTGTCTCAGCTTGCCCTCTGATCTACATCAATGGCTTCACCACGCCTGGTAAGCATACATCACCATACACTGTACACAATGGGTAATCCCCGCAGAGCTTGTTGACTTTACTGAAACGCCGTTATGCCGTACACTCTGAGGTTTCACTGCTTCTTCTCACCACGACTGCTATTGTTCCTCCCCCCCAGGCTTCAGGATGCTGGAGGCGTTCAACATCACAGACAAGACCTTCGCTGCCATGAATGGTGTGTCCATGGAACCGGGCTCCTTCAACAGCTACATCGCCTACAGGCTGCACAAGGATTCCTTCCTGAACCAGCCCACCAAGTAAGAGCTGAGCTTCAGCCGCCTTCGTGTGAAAAGCGAGGGAGTGCGCGATCCCAGGCTGGCCGGCACGAGGCCCAGGAGCCCTCCCAGTGCTCAGGCCTGTTACTGGTGCAGTGGAATATGAGGCGTTAGCAGGAACAGAATATTCTGGATGTAGAATTAAAAAGCCCCTGGACCCCCCCTCCCACCTTTTTTCTCACGAGCAGAAAACAAATCAGAGTCAAGTGCTTTGTCTTTTTACTGGGCCCCATTTCGGTGGTGTTAACACTGCACAACAGCTGCAGTATCCAAAGCTCTTCGGGATATTTTGTTAATATGTCTATAATGAAGCAAATTTAGTGTGCGTGAGTGCAGCGTTTGACTTAATGCGCACGAATGGAAACACTTTAACCTGAAAGAAGACAAAATACTTCAACATGTGTGCAGTTTGATCAGGACCCTGGGAAACAGCCGGAGACGCCGGAGGCTGTATTATTGCTATTAATGTCTAACATGTAATATTTAGCTGCTGTAATAAGGGCTCTGACTCATGCCTAATAAGTGTGTGTTTTCACATTAACAGGGAGATCCATCCCGACGGTCTTCCCCCGTCTTACACCGTCATCCTGCTCTTCCGCCTCCTGCCCGACTCGCCCACTGAACCTTTCGATATCTGGCAGATTGCCGACAAAAACAACAACCCTGAAGTCGGGATCACGCTCACGCGTACGTCCTCCTTCGCCCCTCAGCTCATGTGCACAGCTTTTTAATCCGAGTTTCCTTTTTTATGGATCACTGACTGGAGATGTAAAGTAGCTGTCGGTCTGAAGCACATCGTCTCTGAGTGTAAAAAAGCCTTCTCACATCTGTGCTTCCACACGTGGCAGATGCATGCTCACAATCACAGAATCGTCCTAATCCCTGCGAGCCTTCCCTTTATGCTCTCTGCAGCATGTGTTCTCTATAGTCTGCTTTGCGTGCCACTGCACTGTAACACGCTGTCAGGGATTCATCAAAGGCTCTTCTCTTTTCAGCTTCCAGCAAAACACTCACGTTCTACAACAAGGACACCCGGGGAGAGCTGCAGAGAGCCTCGTTTAACGAGGAGCCGGTGAAGCGGGTTTTCCACGGCAGCTTTCACAAGGTAAACACGAGGCGGGCTTCTTAAAGAGATGAACGCCACAAAGTAAAGTACGGCTTTAGCGTGAAAGGCTGCTCCTCCTTTCTTATTGTCTTTTCAGTCTTTTCACATGTGTTTCTACAGCCTTTCACGTGTGGCTTCTACGCCTCATTTATTGTGGCTGAATTGTGGGGACGTGACAAACGGTCGGGATCGCGTAGCTGGGTCGGGTTACCTGTCGACAGGTAACGTGTCGGTGTGCTGTCAAAGTGGCCCTTTTAGTTTCATGTAGGTCATGCTAATATGATCAATGTGTTAGAGGCTATAAATAAATTCCTGAAACTGTGAACTGTTAGACGAGTCACGGCGCTCTGACCACATCAAGACTCGAGGCTCTCCTGGTAGCTGTTAGATGAATTCCTAACCAATCTGCTCCATCCACAGTGATTTGGCATTGAAAAGGAAATGCAGAGGCTTCCTGTTTTTGCCCTCTCTCAGCTTTTGGAGCCTAAAGTGGGACGTGAGTTCATGCTCACTCTGAGGATGTAAAATCAGTCACCGTATTGAATCGGTGGATAATATTTGCTTGTATAACTGGTGCAGATTTGGGCAGGAACATGTATTTGTAGTTGTGAAAGCAGGAGAACGCAGGGGCGGCTGAGCGGGTGGTGGGTTTAACGGTCGAGTCCAGATGTTTGCAGCTGTTTTGATGAAATATTTTCTTTATTTTGAAACTGATCCGTGCCATCATCTGCTCTGGATTTCATGTGAGACACGCAGCCAGGACTCCTGTGGCGGCGCGTATTTAAAGATCCACCAACGTGGGCCAGAGCCTCTCATCTTACACACAACATCAACAACAGTCGTAATACTGTTCTGCAGACGCTCTCGTTCCCTTCATCGCTTTAACCACTATATCAGGAACACATGCCGAGCTTACAGTGGTGATAAACACCATTTGGATGGTGTGCTTCGTCTCGGGGCGACAGCGAGCCGTAAATGGAGACATCGACTGTCTCTGCGTCCACGCCGAAGCATCAGTGACTGTAAAACATCATGTTCCAGCGCAGCAGGGCGTAAGAAGGAGGCAATGACAGCTTTAACACGCTGAATCGCTCGGTGGAGGGAACGCGGCTGGTTCCTGCGTTCTCCGAGTCACAGCCAGCTGTGCGTCACATTTAGCACACTTGGCCCTTTATTGCGAGGTCATCAGGATGAACGACCCTCATGCAGACATCTTATCTGACATCAGTTTGCTGCTCCACTTCCTCACATTAAAGAGTCCAGAGTGATGTGTGAGATCAGAGCGTGCAGTGGATGGCTGGCCGTTAGCATCCACACAGCTAATTGTTGGGTGACCTCATCAGTGAGAGTGACCCATGTTGGCTCAGGACTGCGTTTAAATTGCATCACTGCTGGTCGAGTTGGACCGCAGCCTATTCTTTGGTGTGTGTGTGTGTGTGTGTGTGTGTGTGTGTGCTCTCAGTCTGAACGAGGGTTTGTGGTGCAGTAGCTGCTGTTGCATGAGCTGTGAGTCTGCAGTGGTCTACCTAGCTGCTTATTTGCCGGTCTGCTGGGTAAATGTGACAGTGGTGTGTGTTCACATGTTGTCAGCGGTTTCCCAACACTTAGTGGCTATTACACACCGACCTCAGCATGAGTGTGCGTGCCGAGCCAGAGTGACCACCGATGGGAACAAACGCTCGTTGGGTTTTTGTGTGAAGAGACGAAGTAAGTCGGTCAGATAAAACCGAACAATGAAGACGTTCATAATCATGCAGATTATTTCTGTGCAGATGATCTGCAGAATAAAGATACATGAGAGCACAGGCCCGCTGTCGTGGCTGATCCTCAAGGAATTTTCTATTCCGATTTTATTCACTTTGTTTCTATTGTACTTTCTCTCCTTCAGCCTAGTTAATAAAGACTGACCTGAGCTGGAGAGGCGGTCAATGCTACTTAAACACATGGGATTGCTCACAGATGACTATAGCACATGCTAACACACACACACACACACACACACACACACACACACACACACACACACACACTTGAGTGATGGCAGTCTGCAGAGGGAACCTTCCTGGTAACCAAAGACATTTTCCATATGTTCAGAGGTGAACTGGTTAAACTTGGATCACGGAAGTCGTAGTCTGCCTTCGTGCTGAAAAATTCCCAGTTGTCCTTGAAAGCAACCTTTCAAACTCTCCTTTCAGGGACTCGTGAGGAAGGAGGTGCAAAGCTCTCCACGATAGTGTTGAATTCTTCCAGAGAAACTCTCTGTTTGCAGGTCCCAGATCCGACTCATTTCCTCCCAGAAACAAAGTAAAACTGTCCTTTTTGGGAATTTCAGCCTCAGGCTTATTTTATATTAATGTCATTTAGAATCCATACTTTAGAAAACAAAAGCTAATTCATTGTTTTCTTATGGAGAAGACCTACACCTGCTCATTAATAAGGCTGTGAGGGCTTTGGAGCTTCACGATTGGAAAAAAGTGGGGGAAGGCTCAGGACACAGCCAAGAGCAACAACATCTGATGGGATATAAATCTCGGATGTCGTGTGCATTGGAGCGGCGATGGTGTCGGCTCGAGATCTCCCCACATGTGCTGTGATTGTGGACCTCTGATGGATGAAAGTTGTTCATCTGTCAACACTTTGCTGCAGTTGGATAAGATCATTTAACAGCAGTGCTTATTAGTTTGACTGGAGCCTCAATTTCCAGCGACTCAGTTTTTTTCTTGTGTTTACTTATTGGTCAGTGAGGTAATGTGTACACGCTGAAATTTACCGTCCCAGCGTACCATCCCACGCTGTTTTGGTAAGGCCCCAAGGGCATCGTGGCATATTCCATCCAAGCCAGGACCTGCAGATAAACGGCACCCCTCTCCCTTTGTGGGCTCACCAGATAGTTTGTTCTCTTTCCAAGGAAGTAAACTATAATTTTAAGATTGATTGCCAAGAACTGTGACCCAGCCTGTGGTTGGTATAGCTTTGTAGAAAGAAGTGGTAGCTTGCTTTCCCCTGACATAAAGAAAGCTTGTCTGGCTGTTGAGCAGAGGAAAATTCCCAACTGTTAAGGGAAACTATGGAAAGTGTAGGACTTTTGATGGCACACCGCAGAAGATATTATTTCAAGATGTGGAGCTGGGTCCTCTGAAAAGGAAACTTCAGGATCTGTGCTGTTATACAATCACTGACTAGCACTTTAATACCACATGGAAATGCCAGTGTTGTATATTCCCGTTTTTATGGCCCATTCATCTGTGGCGGCATCAAACAGCAGCACAAAGACTAAACATTTCTAAAGCTCATGGTTTTTTAAAGGCAGCAGATCCATCCAAACAGAAAAAGATGCCAAACCAGCTTTTCAAAGCCCCCATGTCTTTAGCAGCATCTGACAAATAATTGTGTTGCAACCAGTTTGGCAGCTGTGGACTTTGAAGGAGGATAATATTAATGATGCCCTCTCTCCATCCTGTCGTCCCCCAGCTCCACATCACCATCTCTCCAGAGAAAGTCAAGCTCAACATCGACTGCCAAGAGGTGGCAGAGAAGCCCATCAAGGCGGCCAACAACATCTCACTGGATGGCTATGAAGTGCTTGGCAAGATGAGCAAGTCGGGAGGTGGAAGGAGGCAGTCTGCTACAGTAAGTGAAAACGAGCTCAAACTTGTTAAAACTGCACAGGCTTGGAAAAACACATTTGGAAGATCGCCTCTTAACTTTCCAGAGAATGAACATCCAAAACATATTGTGCCTAGATGCCCAATTAAGCTGCGACTGCTCCCACCGACTGCAGGCGGGAACGCCGCCATCCCTTCTGTATCTCAGAGGCTCCGATTGTGCAACACCGTGCATGTTCATCATGACTGGGAACCATTTGTTAACACCCTCGAATGTTTTTCCCTCCTTCTGTTGTGTAGTTCCAGCTCCAGATGTTCGACATTGTGTGCAGTTTGAGCTGGATCAGCCGAGACAGATGCTGCGACCTGCCTGCGACGGTAAGCGTCAGGAGGCCGTTTCCGTGCGGGTACCCCTCGGACACGAGGGCTTCCCGGGTTCCCGCTGAGGCAGCCCCATTAGTCCTGGGTGCACGTTTCAGCCTAACGAGTCCGTCTGCTGGTCATTAAGCGCCTCCCTGAATGGGCCCGTGTGTCCTGGGTAATTGATGTAATGGCGCTGTTGCCTGCACGACCTCCTGATTAGCTGAAAACAAGCACTTCTTTAGATCATGACGTGCACACTGAATTTGCTTTCTTACAGTATGGTAAATACCGGATGCACGCTCAATTACAAGCAATTCTTCTGTAATTTGCATCAAACATTAATACATCGTGATCTGAAGTCTCTGCAGCTGTCACAGCTCCACGGCGACCGCAGCAGGACACAACAGAAATGCTGTCGTTACTCTGAAGCAAATGTTGATTTCTGTGTGTGCTTCCTTTTCAGAGAGATGAGGCCAAGTGTCCGTCCCTTCCTCACTCCTGCACATGCACACAGGACAGCATCGGCCCCCAGGGACCTCCTGGACCTTCGGTACAGAAACTCCTCTTCCTCTGTCTTCACCTGATAAAGCAGATATTTCAAAGATGATGATAAAGCCAGACGCTTCTGTCGCCGTGCAGCTTCACATTTGCACGTTATAGCCTGAGGATGTTTGTGCATGATCAGTGTTTTGTGTCTGGAAAGAGCATTGAGGATGAGAGCAGTGGCATCCAAAGAGAGAATAACGTGGGCTCAGGGAGAAGTGTCAAAAGATAAATGGCTGTCAGAAAACAGGAGTCTTCAGAGGAGGTCTGGAACATGTGGGCTCGGTAGCCTCACTAAGCCCCTGCGAGGATTTCGCCCGGCTCCGGGGCTTTAGGGGTTTTGGAATCTGCTCCTGTTGTTGCACTCATTAGGATTTCTGGCTCCTTGCTCTTCCAGGGAAGCCCAGGCTCTAAAGGACCTCGAGGAGACAGAGGAGATCCTGGCAAGCCTGTGAGTCAAACCTTCGTATTCATTTCATAACTCTTACAGAGAAGTTAAATATCTGATACACCTCACTGAAGTGCATTTCACAAGCTGTTGCTGCTCTGCTAGAAAATCGCACACATCTGAACTCAGTTATCGACTGTATATTTTTCCACACGTACAGTTAAAGGAGGCCTGTGTTAAATACCTCACAGGCTCCTTTGCCAGCACTCATTGTCTCAGTGCGGTCTGTGTTGGACCGCCCGTGAACGTATATGCTTCGTGCTTTAGGGTTCGATGGGTCCACGTGGTGAGGCGGGACTTCCAGGGCCGATGGGACCGCCGGGTCCACAAGGCCCTAACGGACTCTCTCTGCCTGGAGAACCTGTAAGTTCATCGGCGCTCCAAAGAAAGTGATACACATTCTTCACTTTTCTTTACATTAGTGCTCATTTTTGCAGTTTGTGTGAACGTTGATGAACGGCTGATGTAGTTTCCATCTTACCTGGATTTATAGCTGATGTGAAAGCTAACCACAGGGTTATGTTTTATCTGCAGAGGTTTTCATG
The DNA here is from genome assembly GCA_015052665.1 of Apistogramma diplotaenia. Classification (NCBI taxonomy): domain Eukaryota; kingdom Metazoa; phylum Chordata; class Actinopteri; order Cichliformes; family Cichlidae; genus Apistogramma; species Apistogramma diplotaenia. The sequence goes on along the minus strand of VOQJ01020388.1, from coordinate 11,234 downwards.
AACACTAAATAAATCACAATCACAGGTTCACAGGAAAAAAACGCCCTTTTCTCCTCCTCCGTGTTCAGGGTCGCCCAGGACCGAAGGGAGATCCTGGAGACCCGGGCCTGCCCGGACTGCAAGTGAGTGCTTCTCTCCATTTGGTGGTTTATGAGCAGGAAACGGGAGAGCATCCACAGAGAGCAGCATTGCTACTGGAGCCTGGATTCGGTCCACATGGCTCGATTAAAACCACACTCAGAGTGGGAGGTTTACCATGCCATCCTCAGGGAGCTCCACGCTCGTCCATCAGCCCACTGATTGACAAACGGTGGAAGGCGGTCGGTGCAGTTAAACTATTATGGAGCGCAGACTCATGTTACCGAAGGGGAACTGGGGAATGGAACATGTTCTTCTCCAGCCTTGTAACTGAAGATGATTGGACTTGGTAAAGACTTGGAGCCTGTCTGAAGTTTGAGCATCTCTGCTTTATGACATCCTGCTGAGTGTGTGAATGAAGGTCAAATGAAACCGTAATCCTCAGACTTTAAACAGCTTCTTCAAAGTTGGAGGGATTTAAATTACAGTCACAAGCAGAGCTAAAGTTTATGTACTAGCTGTGGATTTTCTGGTGAGCTGGAGTGGGCTGGCATCACACAGCATCATCAGCCAAGTCCCACCAGGGAGAGAACATCTCCACGGCCATTCTGGTCCCCGAATAAGCAAATTCAGACATAAATGAGTCCCAGGGCTTGTTGGCAGCATTGTTATGTTACTTACATAATACAGCTTATTATAACAGACTGTCTATGTACATTTCAAAAAGACATCATACGTCAGGAGACGAGAGAGAGGTTTTCCTACCAAAACGATATATTATTTTTGGCTCAGAACAGAGGAAAGAGCAGGATTCTTCTGTTAATTCCAGGACAGCGGGGGCACTGGGGAGCTCCATAAATGTCCTGTTCTCGATCATTCACATTTGATGAAGTGTGTCTGCTTCTTTCCCAGGGTCCTCCTGGGCAGCGCGGTCCTCTGGGCCCCGTTGGACCGAGCGGAGCGCGGGTAAGATCGATCTCCGGGCGTGCATGGCGTTCACGCTGCTCGGACCTACAAAAGGATCCGACCCTTGAGCATGTTTTCGTGTGACCGTGGCTCCGGGTTTTCTGCATGTTCTCACTCAGGGCTGAAAGCACTACGAGCTCCTGATGTACTGCATGGACGGGTCCTCGGTGTGTTGTTACCCACGTGTGACTGTATGTTATTTCTACTCAGGGGCCACCAGGAAAGGAGGGACCATCTGGACCCAGAGGCCCACCAGGACCCATGGTGAGTGTGGAATTGTTTGTGTAGAAAGGAGCCAAATAAATATTCTGTGGAGTGTGCTTTATTTCCTGATATATCTGCAACAATTACTCCTCTGGCTCCACGGTCGCACTCCACTGGAAGAGCTCATGAAAGCAGACGGCAGTCTGCAGCTTCTCCGCCGTTACCAGGGTGGTGCATGCATCTCATTTCCTTTTTCTGTGGTCGAAGCACGTCTGAATCCACTTAATCCAGCCCTCATGCCAGCCACTATAGAGTTCTCATGTACCATACCATCCTGAGTGTGTGTGTGTGTGTGTGTGTGTGCGTGCACGTGCTGCTGTGCACGTGTGTTTCCATGTGTTCTTGGCAGGGTGTGCCACGTGCCCCCACACCCCGAACCTCTGCAGATGTTAAAGTATAGAGCGCTACCTAAAGCTTGCTATGCAACTATGAAGAGCGAGCAGATGGTTACAGTTACTGTGCAGTCATGTCTTTGCAAATCTGTTTTTTCAGGGAAGTCCTGGGAATCCAGGTGTACCGGGAATAACAGGAAAACCGGGAAAACCGGGAGAAACAGGAAATCCAGTATGTACTGAACAGTGTGGCACAAATATCGGGCTCACTTACTCAGGTTTGGGAAGGATGGGGTGGAGGCTTGTCCTCACGTTGTTCTTGTCACCAACAGGGACCCGTGGGCCTGAAGGGAGAGAAAGGAGAGCGGGTGAGGACAGGTTCTAATACATGTTCTAAAATATCACCAAGAACAAGCTCTTCATGAAAACGCCTGTTTTTCAGGGAGATTTTGCATCCCAGAACATGATGCGCTCCATCGCCAGACAAGTTTGTGAGCAGCTCGTGAACAGTGAGTCAAACATTTCTTAACCCTCCGGGAATTTTCTTATTTTTAATTATGTATCTGTGAAGATCCTGAGATCGCTGTTCTGTGTGCAGGTCAGATGAGCAGAGTCGACATGCTGCTGAACCAGATTCCCTCCGGATACCGCAGCAACACTCCGGGACCGCCCGGTCCTCCGGGACCTCCTGGCAACTCGGGGTCCCGCGGAGAGCCTGGACAGCCTGGCAGAACTGGTTTCCCTGGAAACCCAGGTCTACCTGGAAACCAAGGAGAAAGAGGTGTGCTATTTCTCATTATTTTCCGAATCTTCCGCGGTTGCACAGCAGCAGGCAGGGAGACAGTAAAGGTGCGTGGAGTGCTGCTCCGGCACGGGTGGAAAACCAACTGAATCTTCGTAAGCGAAAACTGAAAAGTCCTGGAGATTTATTTGTCTGAGACTGAGTCCTCGAATGTTTCCGTAGGTCTGCCAGGAGAGAAAGGAGAGCGAGGATCTCCAGGAACTGGAATCAGAGGACAAAGAGGCCTGAATGGGCCCCCAGGTAACAGCCCCCCTTCATCACCTTTGCCTCGGGTCGAGGACGTGATCACAAGCAGAGCTGCTGAACATTGTTCTGCTGCTCTCCCACTGCTCCGGTTTACAGCCCGATCCCAGCACGAGCACTTTCCCTGTCGGAGCCTTTCCAGCCTTCTTTGTGGACCTTTCTGGGACACAGTCCTCCCACTGCAACAATTAAAACGACACCCTCGGTAGAAGCAGCTCAGGCTGCTTCGTTTGGGCAGCTGCACTGCATCAGGTTTTTGGAGAGACCCCAAACACATTCCCACCTCCTTCCTTTACTACAGATATGTGGTGTGTGTAAATCAGAGCTCCACAAAGGCATCAGTGGAAGGTCTTTAGGTGATGTTTGAGCCATTAGTCTATAAGCCATTAGTCTGACGAGTTTGAACAGGCTGGTTGAAAATGAAGTTGAGGAGAACCGTTCCTCTCTCCGGGGAAGTGAACACTGAACAACAAGAACCTCCTGTTGATGCCCCCCCCCCACAGCAAACACTGACATCTCTGTTTCTGTGAATGAAGGGAGACACAACTAAAGCCCAGTGGGAGGAAGTCCACACTGATGACTGTGTGTGTGTAGTGGGGAAATCAGATAGCTGTACAATGAGCTTCCTTCGGTGGCTTCATTGACAACACATGGGCTCACTTAGAGGAGAGAAGGAGACGGGGAAAATTCCATCCTGAGTCTAGACAGACGAGGTGACTCCAGACGGCCCAACAGCTCCTTTTTCTTGCTTTAATTGAGCCACTGAAAAGTTGAATTACAGCTCTGCTGCCCCCGTGTTACCCCCACCACTTCCACCGACGGCGTGTGGATGATGTCAGTGGGTTCTCGTGCTTTTCCGCTCACCTTCTCGCTCCCATTTGCAGGGCCTCCCGGAGAGTCACGGACGGGACCTCCGGGGCCTTCTGGCTCCGCCGGGCCTCGTGGCCCCCCAGGTCGTCAGGGCACCCCGGGGGTGAGGGGACCACCGGGACCCCCTGGATACTGCGACTCTTCTCAGTGTGTTGGAATTCCTTACAATGGACAAGGATACACAGGTACACGTCACGCTCCCTAGGTCCTGCATGCTACTACGGTGTATGCACGCTTATTGCAGCTCATTGCGCAACTTCAGTGATGTATGGAGGTATGAATGCAGGTGCTACTGTTCGTGTGCCGAGCCTTTGGCCTCGAACGTAGCATCACAAACAGCAGCAGTGACAGAAGGGACCGTCTGCATGTCCATGCTGGCTGCTGCAGTTTAGATAGACTTTAATGTTTGAAAGGTGCTGTTTTATTTAGGCCTTTAAAACTGTGTGTGTGTGTGTGTGTGTGTGTGTGTGTGTGTGCCTGGCATGTAGAGCAGCT
>VOQJ01020385.1:5205-16714 GCA_015052665.1 Apistogramma diplotaenia | reverse complement strand
TCCCGTTTTTTTTTTTTTTTTTTTATTTTTTTTTTTTTTTTTTTTTTTTTCCGGGGTTGGTTTTTTTTTTTTTTTTTACTTTGCTCAGCAGCACACCTGTGTTCAGGTGTGCTGCTTGCAGAGCTCGGAGCGTCTGTCTTCACGGCTCAGAGCTTCTGATTCCTCGCTAATGGCTGAGACGAATACAGTATTGTATGTCCCCTCCGGGCACACATACCTGAGCAGAAAAACAGGCTACAGCACACCACCCCTGCACACGCCAAGACAGCATTACTCACACACACACACGTACACACACATGACTCACACACATACACACTGCGTTACTGTGGCCTGAAGTCACTCAAAGAAGGGGGGGGGGGGTGAGAGACACACCCTACCCAAGAGAAACAATACACACACATATTCATCTAGCCAACACACACACACACACACACACACACACACACACACCCGGAGCCCTAATCTTATGTGACTCACAGTAATGGCTGGAGCTGTGTTTATATGGAAGCATGTAATTTGTGTCTGTGTGTTACAGGAGAATTTTGCGCTTTAATGGGCGTGCAGATGCGCCGCATTAGCCCCGTGTGCGCACCACACCGCGGCAAATCGCCGCGATCTGCAAACATCAGCTGACAACAAAGGGCATCTTATAGCTTCTCTTTCCTCTCTCCGGCCAAACACGTCTACTTGTCTGCATCGGTTTCTGATGCCTGGCTGCTCCCCCTCCACTCCCTCCCCCCCTCCCCCTCCACTCCTCTCCTTTAATGCTTTGTGTGATGTGACCCTGCATGTCTCTGCAGGTTCTGTGGCACCATCCACCTATCCATACACTCTTTCAACTATTAATCTGTCCATCCATCCATACAACCCTTTCATTTAGTGAGAAACCTGTGATCTGACACCAGGCGGCGAGGATGACAATAATAACACGGTGAGGGCAGACGCTGTGGGGATGGTTGAACAGTGACGCTGCTGGCTCAAATTAGGGATGTGATTTTACTATTTTTAACAGTTAAAAGCAGCTGCCGGCCTCCATGCGTACACACTTTCCCGTTTCCGCAATCTTGCCTGAAAATTACAGTTTAAAATAAATGACTCAATGAATGAATTTAAGCATCTCACCAAAGAACTCCTGGCGGTTTTCCGTTGCCTCCCTTCCAGCCCCGGCTCCTGGGTCCTCCTGAGGTTTGCCTGACCCTCCAGCTGGCATGACGCCTGATTTAGAGTGAGCCGCCAGACCTAGAGAGTGCTCTTTCAGCATCAGGCCCTCCAGCAGCCTGTCACCCTCCAACGCAGCATCTCTCAGCAGAAGTCGGGTCAGCTCTTCTTGGTATCGGGTGCCGGGCAGGTCTGAGTATCGGGCCCTCTCTCCCATCGTGCCTGCCTCTTTGCCTCGCACACCCGCTGGCTGCTCTTCCCACCACTCTGGACCTGCCTGGTTCCATGTCGCTGCTGGACTTCCGACCGCAGGTGGGTAGGAGTGACGGCTATCATATGCGCCTGAACGCATCCCTCCTTCCAGGTACTGAGTCCAGGTTTCTGCATGGGTTACCCCAGGCCTTCCCGGGACTCCGTACCCAGTCGCAGAGCCTCCAGTCTGCACAGACGGGGACTGCTGCTGAGTAGGGAGGCCTCCAGATGCAGAGTAGCGCAAGTCGTAGCCGAGGCTGATGCCACTGGTCCGGTTGCTGCTGCAGCGGCTCCCCATGGGGCTCCCTCCTCCTCCTCCGCTGGCCGTGCTGGAGGCGAAGCTGGACCTGGGGCTGACCAGCACCGACTCCTGGAAGCTGAAGGATGAGCATGGGCTCAGGGTTGGTCCTGGGGGGTAAAAGAGGCCTCCACCACCTCCTCCTACACCTCCTCCGCTCATGTCAGATGGGCGATGCGGCGGATGAGAGAGGGACGCGGGCCTGGTGCTCTCCCACAGCTCACTGCCCGTGCTCAGGCGTTTGTAAAACAGAGTCTCCTGCAGAGAGAAGCGTTTGTGCCTCTCGGGCTCAGAGAGGTAGCCGGGCTCAGCCAGGCCGCCTCCGCTGGCTCTGGGTGCTGACCCATATCCTCCAGCAGCGGGGTATGGCGGCGGGACAGAGAGCGGAGGCGGCTGGGAGAGGAGCTGCTGTCGCTGGACCAACTGCTGAATCTCCAGGGAGTATCGCCGCTGATTAAGGGACGCCTTGGACCCAAACGCTCCCAGAGGGTCACACTCGGGACCCAGGCCGGACTCACGCCTGAGGTGGGAATCCACGCCTTCACCCAGGTAGCAGGAAACTCGCTGCTGGGAGGAGGGGCGTCTCAGCGGTGCTAAAGTGGAAGGGTGAAGTGGTTGCTCACCATCTGGGGGGATGGTGCCCACGGTGGAGGAAGTAGATGGTGTGGTGAGGAGCTGAGAGGAAGTCATTCCCATCCCTCCTCCTCCTCCTCCTCCTCCCCTCCCACTCGCTGGCACACATGTATCACTTGTGGTTGCAGAGGCAAGCGAGAACTGGCCGGGTCTTGCGGGCAAGGCAGCTGCAGAGCTAGGAGCGAGTGGCAGACCGCTGCCCCCTCCGCTGCTGCCTGCCGGGATGCCAGCGTTGGCGTTGCTGTTATTAGAGTTGCTGGCAGAGTCGTGTTTTTTCTTTGATACGTTGAATTTCACACTGCCCGAGTCCGTTAGCTTCAGCTTCTCCAGCAGCTTGCTTATGGGCCTGTCCATGATGAAGCCTTCTTGTGCTATCACCTGCCTGGGCAAAGCCAAGTCTTACAGCAACCCCCTTTTTTATGTTAAAGAGGAACGTGCTCAAGTACAGTGAGTGGGTATACAGCAGAACAAAGAGTAAATCTACAGCTTTTCCTCGTGACAGCTAAAACATTAACATGTAATTAAAAACTGGCCTTGACTCAAGCTCAAATCTACCAACAGGGGGGAGGGGGGCTTCTATACAGACACAATAAATACAAAGCAGATAAATAAAAACTTTTTAAGACATTACAGGACTGGTTACATGACGTGAGTCCTGGGAGTCACCTGGTTGCTCTCATGTGGAAAACCCACAGGTACAGGTAGGCTGTGGTGAGGAAGAATCCATGGGATTATAAAACAATTATTAGCAGTTCAAGTCAATCCAGAGAGGAAACGGGAGAAACAAACCATCCAGGAGACTTCTGTGCGGACCTAGGATCGCAGAGGGCCTCCTTTGTGGACCCTCATGTGGCTCCACAGCTGCATGGTCTCTACTAAAAGTTAAAAGTCTCAAATCTTCTTCAGCAAAGTCGGGCTGCTGTCGCGGATCTCCTCCGGTGAGGAGTCGGGGGCGTCTCGCCGTTTGAATTTCCTCTTAAAGAAACACAAAGCGGAGCGGTTCAGCAGGATGCAGGCTATCACCTCTTCATGTGGGTCCAGTGTAGACGAGGAAAGAAGAAATCCGCTTTGCTCGCAGAGAGTCGACTCACCCGACTTCTGCCATTCATCTCAGGAGGAACGGTGCTCGCGAGAAAAACGAGGATAAAAATACCAAAAAATAACATAAAACAGCGTGATTCAGCTTTAATCGAGCACACACGGCGCTGGCTTTACGCTCCTCCGTCCATCCGCCTGTGCTCGCCTCCTTTTATCATTCCCGTTTTCAAAGGAAAAATCCTGCTTGGGACTCGGTGAGATAGTAGCGGAGAAGTTTGGGAAGAGAGGAGGAACTGAGGGGAAACCGGCGCGTCGTTGCGCTTACATCCCTCCTCAGCAGGCCGGTGCTGGAGTAAAAGAGCCGCTCGCGATAAATAAAAATCCCTCCCCGTGAGCACTGCACAGTCGACAACTTTGTTTCTTTCTTTCTTCCCCCTAAATAATTACTTACCTCCCCCTCTCTCACAGCGCTGTCGAGTTCGCTAAAGCGCGGAGAGCGAGCGCTGACTGGCTTTTCAAAATAAACTCCCTCCAAGACACGTGCTGTGTTGTACTACACCAAGAGCATGACAGATCCGCTTTTGTGGCTTCCGTTTGTTTTTTGTGTGTGAAATAATATCTTTGGGTAATGTTTTAATACCAAAAAATTACATATAAAGCTTCAAAATCGTATTTAACTGCCTCCCCTTCGAAAGCGTTAGTTTGACTGCTTTTATTTTGAAGGCGAAAAATCATAGCGACCGTTTGATTGGTGCGTTGGACTTGACGCGTCACTGCTCCTTTTATCAGTCAACGGCGGCTCGTTTCCCCCCACCAGGCCGGAACACCTTTCCACCAGACACGGCCGTGTCGTCATTCATACGCAAAGCTCCCCCTGAGGATGACACCAGCGAGACAAAAATACACAATACAATTGTCATAAACTTCATCATCATAATGTAAAGTTAAAAAAAAAATACAAGCCAACTTAGTTTTAAGTTTACAGTAAATAAATTGCCAAATCAGGATAGAACAGTTTTAAATGAAGTCTTCAGCCCACCCAAGGCCACAGCACCCAGTGGAAGTAAAGGGAGCAATCCCTGGTTCAACACTGCATTTACATTATTAACACAGTGAAGCTTCAAAACAAAGCTTAAATCTGTCACGCAGCTATACGAATTTTTAAAAAAGAGCTTCTGCTTAAACAGTAAGTAGTGATTCATTACCGTGTAAGCATCATTATTCATAAACTACTGCATCTGCTGTTAATTCCTTTATACTGGTTATATAAGCAGCCAAAGAGATGTGCTGTTTTAAAAAGTTAGCTAAGGGGAGGAACTTGAGCATTGCAGGTATCATACACTTGAGTCATTTTACTTAGTTACATTTTGCCACTCGCGCTTGAGTCCACTACCGTCACATAGCACATAGTTATACATTAGTGTGTTTTAAAGCTCAAATTAGACATTTCTGGTTCTGACTAACACATTTCTCCAGGAGAAGAAAAAAAAGGGCTGATAGGGTTAACCTGCCTTGAGGCGATTGTAGCCATTAGGTTGGTGTTTATTGTGCTGGAGCTCTGCATACACATGTATTCATGTGGCTGTGGCTTGGCAGACGGTTAAACTGTGAAATGACCAGCAGGCCAAACCAACAATATAAACATTCCTGCTTTCAGAAATATCCTCATTTTGCCAGTGTTTTCCTGATATAGGCTGACTGTAAGCCAAACCACGGCAGTGTGCAGTTAAGTGCAGTGCAGGCTGTAAATGCTAGTGTTTCAAAGCAGTAATGGAAAGTGATTACACAGAAGTACACTTTAGGGGAACAGACCGCTTTGATTTTTTTTTACTGCCTACTACAAAATAAGAGTGAAGTATTGCAGTTTTTTCCTTCTTCACATTACCTGACACTGATATTTACTAGTTGCCTTTCAAAGTAAGACTTCCTTCTTATTTTTTGACACCACCTGTTTCAATACGATATAATAAACTATTTGGAATAATGATATATATTCCCATCGTTTCTCAGTTGTTTGTAATTCAGCCTATTTTCTGAGCTCGAGTCCTTCTTCCGGCGCTGTTTAACATTTATAAGTGGTCTTGTTCCACATTAGAGTCACAGCAAATGGAACCGCGTCGTTGAGGCAACGGCCCTAATTTGTTGTACCACCAGCCTGTGGAATGTGCGGAGGGACACGGCGCGGTGCGGCGGCCGGTGGATTTTTTCGGCGTGTCTGAGCTCTCCAAGGACGATACAGAGTAAACATCCCGCTGCTATTTCAGGACTGCCCGGCATTAGTCAGCGCGGATTCCGGCCGTTTTGCTGCACTTTAAGGGACACACCAAAAACACAACATACCCCGGCGAGAAGTCCAACTGCATGCGGCCGTGCTGTGTTTGCAAGAGGCTCGCTGAGCTTTTTATCTTACACCCCCCAACACACACACACACACACACACACGGCCCCTCTCAGTTCTTGCGGTTTCCACCGGAGTCCCTTGCAGCAACCTCTGGCGCTCACCTCATGGTGCGAGTGGGAACTTGTCTGCAAAGCTAACAGTGAAATTCTTCAGGGCTTAGTGTCGGTGCTCTTCATACAAAAACATCACTTTGAAGAGCTGCGAGAGCGGCCGTGCTCTGCCGATCATACACTATATTGCCTTCACACGCATTAGCTTTTGTGACATCACATTGTTAATCCACAGGGTTTAATATGATGTCTGTCCACCCTTTGCAGCCACAACAGCTTCAACTCTTCTGGAAAGGTTTTCTACAACGTTTAGGAGTATTTAAGGGAATTCCTGACCAGTCTCCCAGAACCGCATTTGTGAGGTCAGACACTGATGCTGGAGGAGAAGGCCTGGCTCTCAATCTCCGCTCTGGTGTTCTATCAGGTTGAGATCAGCACTCTATGCAGGCCAGTCAACTTCTTCCACACCAAACTCGCTCATCCATGTCTCTATGGACCTGCTTTGCGCACTGGTGTGCAGTCATGTTGGAGCAGGAAGGGGCCGTCCCCAAACTGTTCCCACAAAGTTGGGAGCATGAAATTGTCCAAAGTATCTTGAGAGTTCCTTTCACTGGAACTAAGGGGCCGAGAACCAACTCCTGAAAAACAACCCCACACCATGATCCCCCCCTCCACCAAACTTTACACTTGACACAATGCAGTCAAGCAAGAACTGTTCTCCTGGCAACCATCAAACCTAAACTCATCCATTGGATTGCCAGATGGAGAAGTGTGACTCGTTATTCCAGAGAACACATCTCCACTGATCTAGAGTCCAGTGGTGGCGCGCTTTACACCACTGCATCCAACTCTTTGTATTGCCTTTTGTGATGTAAGGCTGCAGCTGAAGTTTGAAGGTCTCTAGTGAGCTCCTGAGAGCGACCCATTCTTTCACCAATGAAGCAGTCTGCATGCCTGGGATGCTTGGTTTGATACACCTGTGGCCATGGAAGAGACTGAAACACCTGAATTCAATGATTTGGATGGTTAGTGAATACTTTTGGCAATACAGTGCATTTACAGTCAGACACATGAAGTCCAGGCACATCTCTCTCCACCACTAAGCATATATTTCGCTCACTGTTTGTATTAATTATTAAAAGCAGTAGCATAAAACAAACATGGCTGTGACATCAAGTTGCTACATAACCACAAATTTCTGGCATACTGATATTATGGATACTTTGTTTTCATGGTTTGCTCCTTTTGTGCTTTAGAGGCTCCAGATGCGGGTCAGTCGACCTCACATTAAGGTTCTACCTGGTAAAGGATCAAAACTTCACACATAGGAGCAAAAATCAGTGAATAACTTCCACATGATCAACAAACATCTTTACATTTTAAGCTTTAAAGCCTCCCATCTGCAGTCAGGATAGCGTGCCACTTCTCCAACTTGAAAAAGCTGCTTTTCACTGCTCTTGTCAAAGTTGACGTTTTCCTTTGAAAATTTCACTCCTATTCATTTCCATTATAACCTCATTATAAGTGGCGAGCACTCAGTCAAGAAACAGGTGCTCTTCAGACCGCCGCAGGATGACCACAGAGGTCCGACTGGACTGAAGTCAGCGAGTGCGTCGGGGATCAAAAGAAATCAGCCTGCTAAACATTTCCAGATGTCGTGCTTCGTCACCTTGTCGCGCCTTTGATATGTCGGCACCGACCGCACCACCCATAAATCGGATCACACACACAAAAAAAGTGTGCTGTAACCCATTTCCTCTGCTGATATCTGCACTTACAGCAAGAAAAGCACAGGTGCCACATGAAACATACCTGCTGCGTGGAAGTGTCCCAATAAGCCACATGCAGCATTAACAAAAGCATGAAATGCAGCCATTAAAGCTGCTTACAGTACAGCTGCACCTTTTCTTCACAGGTGAACAGTGATGCTCACAGAGGCTTCCAGCTGGATTAACCCGTTAAAGGGCTGGATACCCCTCTCATGCATGCACGGTTGCCCGGAAGTTCCCACTGCAGAGCGCACACCAGAGTAACACAGGAATGCCAGCTTTTTTGGATACTTTTAAACACACATTTATTTAGAGATATGCACCATGTGTAGATTTTAACAGTATACATGCATACATGTTTCAGCAGGAACAGCTGATGATCTGAAATCACAACCTGCTGACTCCCCAATCCACATTCAGCTGCAAGGTCATTCACCTCTTCATTCTGTACACTTTAACCACTTTATCAACCTCACATCCATGGCTGATTTAGATGCACTAGTTAACATAATTTGCATGTCCTTGCACCGTTGGAGGGAGCTGGGGCGCCTAAAGGATACTCACAACTTGCAGTAGCATGTAAAGCCGTCACAGAAAGACCCCGGCCAGGGTCTTTCTTGCTGTGAGGCGACAGTGTTGACCACTGCACCATGGTGCCCACAGCACGGTGTTGTGCACGCTGGTTTAAGGTCACATTTTCATCTCGAATGGGGAATTTTATCCCATTAGGGACATTGCAATTGGTTATATATCACTTAGGTGTTCCCTTAATTATTTTTTGAGCAACACTGGAAACACAAAGAACAAACCTTTCATGTTTTTAATATAGCTTTCAGCTTACAGTCTGCTTCTGTACATTCATTTATGTATTTTTTAAATATTATTTATATTTGTTTTGTTAAATTTATGTGCATATTTTATTGGACCCACCGATGATCTTGTGTTATCTTACTGTTCTTTGTCAATAAATACAAACAATTTGAATGGCCAAAACAAAAAAAGCCACAATTTCTGCCACACAAACGAACAAACATGCAAACAATGAGACTAACCGGACAAAGTGACTCACAGGAGCTCGGTGTATCTTTGGCGCCTCCTGGCGGCTGACTCGAAATTGTGCAGACAACATGGCGGCCCCCGTGAGAGCATTGTGCTGCTCAGGTGAGACAGAGGTTATCCGCCACATATTGTTCCGTGTATGTGTGCGTGTTCTCGGTTAAACGCTGAAGGGGAGTTTGGCAGCTGTAAATAAAAACCTGCTTTTATTAATCGTCTTTGCGAGGAACCAGCATGAATGTAGTCGTGTTGAAGGGCGAAGCTAATGCTAATGCTAATGCTAACCGTGCGTGTACCTGCTCGGAAACGTCACATATCTGCACTCAAACGGATCTCCCCTGCTCTTCATGTGATTGTGTGTGTGTATGACTGTGTTTTCCAGCGCTGAGGTGCTCGAGCAGACGGTTCAGCACCACCTGTGGAGTCCAGGCTGGAGCGAAGTGGCGGAAGGAGTGAGTTTGCTATCATTTAATTCAGTACAGATTTCAGCTGATTGAATATCGATTGGGCGATTAATTATGCAGGGAATTCTCTCAGCTGACTCGCAGGCAGGACTGTCAGCGGCAGCTTCGGTATAAAACACAGTGTTTGCACTCATAGCTGCATGAAAAGCATCGTTGACTGTTTTCATCTTTGATTTTAAGAAGCTGGGATGGACTCTGATGGATTGCGAAACATCTGAAACCGTTTTAAAAGACTCGACTGTGCAGATTTATTGAAGTTTGTGTGTTTTTGCTTGCAGACACGGACTTGCACTAAATGGCACGGATTATGGACCTCTGACAGATCTGCCTGATTGGTCCTTTGCAGGTATTTATAATTTACTTTTTTCTTTCCTCGAGAACCAGCCAATAAATGCACCCTGGACTTTATTAGTAGTTAGTAACTGCAGCTTTAGCAGCTGTGTAGTGGTTGTAATAACCACCCACATATTTAGCTAGGGTTACATGCTGATGTCAGATTCTTCATTGATTCCACTGTTGTTTCCTGATTACATCCTGTTGTTGTTGCAACACAACAGCATAACTGGTAAAATGAATTGATTTGGTTTGTTTTGATTGGACCGCTTGGATTAAAACATGCTGTCAAGCTGGATTAGCAGACTGCATCCATAAGGGAATGCAACACATAGACACAAATGCCTGCTAATTAGTGTGAAGCAGCAGCCTAATGAAACACCAGAACTTCTTTGGTGGTCTGCATGACACAGTAAGGCTGGATTAAAGGGCTCCAAAGGCAGGGTGGAGAGAGCCAGATGGGTGACTCAGGTTTGTGGAGGTGAGCCTCTGCAGATGCTGACAGACGCTGATGGGCTGCAGCTGCTTATGTCGGGACATCTCACAGTCAGAGCAGCTGAGCCTGAGCAGCATCCGGGGGTGGATGAGATATTAAAAACTTTCTCCTGTACAGTTGTTATGAAAAGAAGACACTAGATGTTCTGTGCCAGCCTGTAACACGGGAGTTTATGAGGACTGAATCAGGTGGTGCATCATATCAGATGTGCTCAGTCAGTGAGCTGTGCGAGCGTTTTCTTGTAGCACGATTTGTCTCTTCTGCGTGGTAACTTTGTGTTTCTCTGTGCTCAGACGGACGGCCAGCGCCTCCAATGAAGGGCCACCTGAGGAGGCGGCAAGAGAGAGAAGCTTTAGCTGTGAGTATCACAGGAAGAAAAACACACCTTTGTTCTTTACTTAATAGCCACTCCCACTCATCTGTTCATCCTTTCCTTTCCCCCCAGAGACGTATCGTGATGCTGAACTCGGAGATGGACAGAGGAATTGAGGTGTGGAAGGAGAGACAGGAAGAGGCCAAAAGAAAAGAGGAGCAGAAAAAGTGTCTTCTACTGAAACCTAAAGGGAAGCTACTGATGAAGAAGAAATCTCAAAGTTAGAAGCTGATTACTCTTAATTGGATCAGTATGTTGACATTCAGGCTGATGGATGTATTTATGATATGAACATGTGGGTTTTCTCTGCTCTGGCATGCGTGTTTTTCTCTATTCATGCAATAAATGTTTCTGCTTTATACTTTTGTCATGCATTTGTGGTTAAAAAAAAAGTTAATGTCTGTCTGCTTCCACTAGAATGCAGCATTTCTCCTCTGTGAGGAAGCGTGCCGGCTCGAACGCCATTTTGTCTGGCGCCGGGCTGGCAGAGGAAGGGAGGGGCAGGAAAACACACAGCAGCACTGATCCAGGACCTCACTGAGTGTGAGAGAGCCTGGGGTTCACACCTCGGCGTGCCGTAGTAACCGTGTTATAAGCTGAAATCGATGGCAGAGGGGGCTCATGGTGACAGTTCTGTGTCAAACAGAAACACTGATGCCAACAGCAGAAGCAAGATTCCAGACGAGTCTGAGCTTCAAACAGCAAAAGCATTTGATGATAATAGGTGTCATGTTCAAAGTGTCAGACTCTTCATTTTTGCTGGGAAATGCACAGAGGAAAAGTAAAATCTGGGCTTTTCAGTGAGCCGTCCTGCAAGAAGGGCGTCTGGAAAGATGATCAGCCGAGCTGTGGCAGGAAGTTTAATCCCAGGGAAAGTGATCTTTTCGATGCTGACTCAAATTTTGAGGTGGATAAGAAGATGCAGAAACACTTGGAAAAGGCAGGAGAAAGAGATGCCGGTTTGGGGCCTACAGCTTCGGGTTGCCTTTAATCCGTTATACACGATTTAATGTGTGAAACAGCACAAGCTGGAGCCCGTGCTGTAAAGGGCTGCAGCTGTGCCTTTGTTTAGTCAGCATTAATTCGCTGCGACTTAGACTTGTAAACTAAGTGTTTACAAAGTGAGGTAAGCCCCCCCCCCCGTTGTCCCCGTCTCTTTCCCCCCCCCCCTTCCCCCTCCCCCCC
>VOQJ01020383.1:12941-24722 GCA_015052665.1 Apistogramma diplotaenia | reverse complement strand
TTTTTATTATTTAAAAAATAAAGAATTAAAAAAAAAAAAAAAAAACAAGTTAAAAAGATAACGTGAACTCTGTATTCCTATTTAAATTTTACCTAAAGAAATGGGACCAAGTATTAGTCCCAAGTGTGGACCTAAATGGAGCTGCTCTGCCACCTACTGGCCACCAACAGCATGTATTTCTCTCTTTATGAGTGAATCATTACACCGTATGTTTATCAAATCTGTCCTTCCATGGCATAATCTGTCGATATTTTTATTACGTTTAATGTTTTCTCATTTTTCATATTTTACACAAATTAAATTAAATGGAGCAAAGCCTGAGAGTTAGATCAGACTTCAAGCTACAGTGTCATACGCACTAGCATGCCTCACTCTCCTCACGTCATATACCAAATATGCTATCCCAAATTACCGGTCTATTTAAGCTACAAAATGTGTCATCTCCCGCTCTGACATCTCAGCGCCAGTGCTGCTGCTGCCCTGCATTGCTGCCTGCTGCTTCAACCACTCCAGCACGCAAAACATCCATCTGTAGGCTCTGGTTTGCTCATCGGTCGCCAGTTTTATGTGTAGCATATTTGTGGGGAGTCAATACCCACACCCACGCTTACCAACCAGACACAAAAAGTAGCTCGAACATGCAATAGGGTGAATAACTTAAAACTGAGATACATTTGTGGTGGGCAGTTCGCATACACTCGTCATGGGCATGAATGCGATGGTGATTTTGGGCTTTTAATGATTTCTTTGAACTGTTCTTTTTCCAGGGTGGAATGATTATACAGCATATGTCTTTACACACTCACTTAATTTGACAAATCCAAAGCCTATTAAGTTCTCGTTAGTAATCATGACTGTCTACAACTGCTAGTTTCTCTTTACCAGCATAAAAAGGGATTTGTTTGACAGCCCTAATTGGACTGACCAATAACAATGGGAAAGTCCCAGGATCCCAGTGAAGATCTAAGAAGGAAAACTGTAGATTTACTTAAGCTGGTAACGTCTCTGGAGCGATTTCTAAATAACTGCAGATTCCGAGATCATCAGTTTGAACATGTATACATAGGCACAAGTTCTTCAGATGTGGCACCACTTTGCAAAGGTCCAGAAGAGGATGCTGACTAAGAAAGAAGCCCCTGCTCCAAATTTGACACCTTGAACCACGACTGAAAGCTGCATCTGCCAACATGGAAAAGCCTAAAGCCTTCTGGAGAAAAGTTTGCATGTCAGACGGGACAAAGATTGAGCTAGTTGGCCATAAAGACAAGAGGTACGTTTGGAGGAGTAAAGGTGAGGCTTTCAAACCTACGAAGTGGCACTGGCACAAAGTGGATGGAATAATGAAGAAGCACCTCCAGATTCTTAAATTTTCACCTCAAAACAACAGTTACAAGGTTGAAACACAGTTGAGTGTTTCAACAGGACAACAATCCCAAACATACATCAAAACTAGTTTGGGAGTGGATAAACAGGCTAGCATTAATCTTTTGGAAAGACCCGACCTCAACACTACTGAAAATCTGAGGGTTATGCTTAAAAGCTGGGTCTGTGCCAAAAAAAACCCAATTTAAACCAACTTTACCAAATCTGCCAACAGTAGTGGTCAAAATCCATCCAGAATTATTCCAGAAGCTTGTTAATGGCTGAAACTCCTGACCACAACTGTATGTGCAGTTAGTTTCACCCAACCGATAGGAGGCCGCAAACACACATCACTTCAGATTAAGAGATGCGTTTACCTTTTCTAGCAGTTCATAACACTCCTCTAGTTTCTGAGCACGGTCTTTGATTATGGTGCTGGCACGATTGTATTCCTTCAACCACTCCTGATAGGCTCCTTCCTCCAGGTCCACGTATGCAAAGCACAGCGTCCTCAATCCTGAGTGGATGGAAGGAGGATAACATGGTCAAACACTGGCTTTCTAGTAGAAAGAGTTGTTTTTGGTTTTTTTTGTTTTTTAAGTAGGATTGTAATCCTATGGTTTTCCTAAGGAAAACTAACATGGTATAAAGAAGGGAGAAAACCCCAGAAAAGGTGGCACTGACTTAATTTAAATCTCAACCAGAAGTGGGACAATTCATGTCAGAGTCTCAAAGATCAGGAACTGGTTAGAATTTATTCTTGACCAAATCAGAAGTTCTGAATCTGGACATCTGTTAGCTACAGGTCGTACACGGCAAAGTTACAGACCAGTAACCAAAGTCAAGCTGCAAGATTCCCACCAAATGCCAACAAATGTGTGACTCAAGTCTGTCCTAAATTATTTATACATGGGAAAAGCCTCCAAAAGGTGCAGAAATCAAAGCTAAAAATGCTATTTTCTTACCTTCAGTGGCAAACTGTTCCAGATGAGCAACGGTTAAGTCTTTGTACTGAGATTCCTCAGTCAGACGTTCAAAAATAACATTATCCTGCAAAAAAAAAAAGAAATAGGAATTTAATGAAAAACATTACTTTACATTAGCTGACATCTGAATGTACTGATAATGGAATAAACATACAGCCCCTTTGCAGTACAGCCGTAGCTTCCCACTGGGCGTCCTGACCACCACAGACATGCGTTTACGGTTACTGTGAAAAGAGTTTCGTTTTAGTCTCAACACACAAAAGTCTTGTATTAGCATTATATTACTGGCTGAGAAGAGCATCAACGTCAAGCTTACCTGGAAAACTCCAGCACATTCAGCAACTCATAGCTCATCTCTTTGCCCAACTGAAAGACACATAAAAAAATAGTCAGCTCCTGTCCAAAAAGCAGCTGAGACTCTGGAGAAATGTGCAGGGAGACACTTACAGCTTCAATGATGACTGAATGTGGAGTCCTAGCCGTAAAGACAAAGCCCAGTCCTTTAGCTCCTTTGACCAGAGCTCCTTCGTCCGGGGACGAGGCCTGGTAGATGATCTGGTTGTCCTCCCTCTCTGGAACCACCGTGTGGCACACCGCCATCATGGTCAGGAACTCGCAGATCTGAGGTGATGTAGGCTGAATGTCCGCAAGCAAACAGAGTGAACGTGGTTATTAGCGGCAGCGTCCAGGTTAGCTGGCTTCAAAGGAAGACACAGAAAAGCCGCACGTGACACGTACATGGTTCTTCTCGATGTTCTGGATGAGGGTTGGGTCGTCAAACTCTGTGGAGTTATGGCTGCTGGATGGCAGGTTGCTATGAGACAAAAAAGTTTAGTTATTGTGTTGGGGATAAAATGTAATTGCAGGTTTTGGTAGCAAGACATTTTTTTTTTCTGATCAAAGCCAACAAGACATTAATTTTGGGAAATGTTCAAAGCGTACAATGAAGAAAATAAATACTAAAAAAGGAAAGGCTGATGAGAAGTCAGGGGACGGAGGGGGATCACTAACCTGAAGTCGTCCATCGAACGCTCACAGTCAAGATCAGGAAAGTGGCTGCAGTTATAAATGAGGTGGAATTGCAAAAGGAATTAGTTTGAAATCAGTTGATGAATTTGATTCGTTCATCTAATTAAGCATGCACAAGGTTAATCTACTGAGCAGCAACTAATTCTAATTGAGCTAATCTAAAAACAGGCCGTAACTGGATTTTCAATAGAATGATCTGAGAGAAAAGAGGCAAGATTTAATTTACAGATGCGATAACTGACCCGTATGTTATCCCGGCTATGGTGCACTTCTTAAAGTGCATGATGTTACAGGTCAGAGTTCCGGTCTTGTCGGAAAACAGGTACTTGACCTAGAAAAGACAGAGATGGTTAGTAACGAGAGCAAACAAGAGTATATTTTACAGCTGCTGATTACATGAGGAACTGACCTGGCCCAGTTCCTCATTAAGATTAGATGTTCGTGCCATGGCTGGCGTGTCTGTTTCTGAGTAGTACATCTCCACATCCTGAGGAAAAGAACAAAACACGCACAAAGTCAATGTATATTTGACCACTTGTAGTTCATAAATAAGGGAGCATGCATTAAAAATATGATGCATGGTTCATACCCAGTTAATGAAGAGGGCCTGTGTGAACTTAACCACCTCCAGAGTGACCAGCAGGCTGATGGGGATCAGGTTATTGTACAGGATGATGAACGTCAGTAGATTATATGCGAAGTTCAGAGAGATGTCACCTGATGTCACAGACACAAAACTCCTTCATTTAATAACCCAGATTTACCCAAACTTCCAAACATGTCATTACCACAAGCAGACAGAAGTGACTGATCTCGACGTGTAAAATAGTCTCACCAGCTCGGGACAGGTACCAGCAGGCATCATCTGTGTGTTCTCTGTTCCAGATGGCTGCGCCCACAGAGCTCACCAGTGCCATGACCAGCAGGATGCCAAACAGAACCAGGATCTGCATGTTGGTCACCCGCTCCACATTAGAGCGCTTCAGCGGCGCCTTGGTGGAATTCTAGCAGTTGGACAGGCTGTTGTTACGAGCTACAGTGTCACCTCAAGGGAGGACTAACGCCCTCCTGTTTTACTAATTGAATTATTATGCACAGAAAATAACACACTATTATAATTCAGAAAACTGATTTTCATCCATTTTTTAGCAAAAGAATGTACGAGCAACCCAAACATGGGAGTGAAGATTAAGTACTCATTGTTTGGATGCACTCCCGGTTAAGAATGTGTCACAGTTAATTGAAAGCTCTAAACTCAGCCAGCAAGGATGATAAAGAAATCCTAATTAATAAACAATATGAAATCTGGCTTATTCACAGAATATTGACATAGAACAAGGGACAGGAGTTACCTGCATCAGTTTGGAGTCATGGCCAGTGTAGACGACAATTCCCACAACCCACTGTGTGTTCCTGAGTTGGGCACCACGCAGCAACACCTGGTCTGGACCCAGAGGGACTGGACTGAAGAAAAAGAGAGGTTTTTCAGTCTTCACTTCTTAATATTTTTTTAATCCATAAAAAAGGCAAATGACTGCAGGTTTTCAGTGTGGAAGCTGTATCCATAAACTCATGCGTAAGGAAAACATTTAGATCCTACTGATCCAAAAACAAAACAGATTTTAGCACCCAACTCTGACAGAGTCCATCAGTAACGAGGGGGAATAAAAATATGTGTCTCACTTCTGGTTTTCCAGCCGTAGTGTGCCAGTGAAGTCATACAGGTGTCTGTTGGGGCCTTCACACTCCAGACGACCGGACAGCACCATCAAATCCTCCAGGGTCTGAAGACCAGCTGTGAGTGGGAGGCCCTGGAAAACAAAAGCATTCTTCTTATCCTACTGGACATTTACACAAAATTCTTTAGTTAAGCTCACAAATTTACTTTGCTTTGCCTTCCAAAATGTAATCAGATGAGTCCGAGTGAACTTTTCTGGCAAAATGGTGGACTTTTGAAGAGATGTCACAGCTACGAGACATACGGACAACAGGCAGACAACCCACCTGTCTGATCTTCAGGTTGGTTTCTCCATCTAGGTTAGAGGTCTCAATGTAACACATGGCCTGTGGTTCACTGTGGAGAAGGCAGAAAACACTCTAAAGCTTGAAATGAATGAACAGGAAACCACAGCTATTTATTTGTGATCATTAAACATTTGTTGGGTAAAGCCTTGTAAATAGAAACATTTACGTCATGTATATACTTTCATAGCATTTAAAATTTTATGTTGATTTATAAGAAGACAAAAAAAATATCAGCAGCAGCCCTTAAAAGGTGTTTAACAGATGTTTAGAATATATTAAAGCAGTACATGCACCATGTTCACACAGACACACAGGACTCTGACCTGGAGGACACTATAACCATGTCAGCGGGGAGGTGCTGGCCATTAGTCACCTTCACTATGTCTCCTACTGCCACCTTGTGGGCAGGATGCAGCAGTGCAACAGCATGAGGGCAGGAAAAAGAGGGATGTAGAGGGTAACAGGGAACAGCAGGGGTAAGAGAGGAAGACAGAGAGAGGAAACAATGGGCAGGTTAATCAGTTACCAGCAAATGATGCAGCCAAAAGAGAAAGAACGGCTTGAGATTATGTGCAAGTGGGCACAGCAGTGCATTGCTTCAACCAAGATGGAAAGGCGAAGACAAGAAAGTAGAAAGTTCCAGGAGTAATGCTGCAGCCAATTAAAAAAAACAAAACGTGACAAGTCCTAAACAAATTACAAGTCCTTGCAGGGCCAAGAAGTTTCCCCAAATGACCCAAATCTAAAAAAAACAAAAAACATGATAACTTCAGAAAACCAAAGCCTGCACGACCATGTGGAGTTGACTTTATCACAGTAGACAGTCACGTTAAAACACTGCCAGCGTGCTACATCAGGCACTGTTGAAACGACGCAATTGTTTCAGGCTGTCGCTTCCCCTCGGATCAGCAGCCGGAAACTTGTTTTCCAAGTATACGGGGGGGGGGGTTAAACTTGACTCCAAGAAATACAACAATCTAGAGGATGCAAACTGTGGCACTAACGATTCCTACACAGTCCGAAAAAAAAAAAACTATTCTACTGATCCTACAAAATGCTCCAAAATGCAGAGTTTATGGAGTAGCAAAGCCAAAAGTGATTACATTTTATTTCAGCGCAGACATTAATGAGTTAGAAGGGCAACTGAATCAAATTACTTCACCTGTCGTGTCACTGAGCAACAATGAGACTTAACCTCCGCTGTACACGCCTGTCATCCCCATAACAAGGGCTCAAATTTGATTTGACTTGACCTGCTGGGGCGAGATCGTACGCAGCTAAGAACTAAGAAGGCCTGATCTGTGGAACAATATACTGCACGATAACATACAGAGCCATGCAGAAATTTAAAAAAAAAAGAAGAATGTCACTGGAAGGAAAACTTTTTTGTAATGCTGGACAAATGAATCCCCAAAAGAAAGTCCTTCATTTCCTACCGTTATCTTTTTGTTTGCTGTGCATGCTTTTCTGCAATATACCTAATATATTCAGTACGTAAGTACTGTAAGAGAAGAGAAGTTTATGTTTCCTCATACTTGGTGATTCATGCCAATAAAATAAGGTATTGGGGGTTGTAAAACAGAAAGAAAGAAAAAGCACAGGAGAGACAAGTGAGAGCACAGGAGCCGAAGAATGTGACAATACCTGTTTCCAGATTACTGTCTGCCATGCCCCGTTCCGCAGCACTGAGAGACAAGGACAACACAGCTGTCAGTCAGCCTATAGAGCAGCTCTCATACAGTATTCATAGCCACTAAACTTTTGTCTGGGGCACGGCGCCCTGTGCTATAATGACTGATAGACAACAGCCATTCACCCTGACATGAAAGGAAAACAAAGCCCATGCAAATACACACAAGCACTCTCATGAACAACAGATAGCGCATTAACAAGCACACGCGTGATACCTGTTGTCTTCTTCTTGTTGACTGTGTTGTCTGCTTTATGCCTTTTCTGTAATGAGATGAATGAAGATGAGGCTAACTGTGCCGTGCCTCGCTTTTCCACTTATTTTAAAATGGGTTAAAAGCCGACTTCTACCTACGCTACAGCGGTACTCACATAGTCCTCTATGATCTCTTTGATCCCGGCCACTGTGAGGATGAAGATAAGCGGGACCAGCGTTGTGTAGCGACCAGTCGGTGACACATCGGGGATTTGCTAATGAGAGACAAGAGAAAAACTGATGCTGGTGGAGCTGATTGTCCTGAAGCATCCCATAAGAGTGACGGCAAAGCAAAGTCATGTTCTGTTAAGAAGAAATGCCATGAATAGAACAGCTCTTTAATATCCATAGCGCCAATTTCACGTAAAGGTGAGCTTTTGCAAACTCTGGAATGGACTGAAATAGGACTTTGCAGGATGAAGCATTTAAAACCTGGGCTGAGTGCAGAAACCAAACAAACACAACACTGAGCAAACAGCGCTGGCAGCTGCTGTTGCGCGTGGTGGGGTTCACCTGCATGAGTGCGATGAACAGGAAGAAGGCGTTGGCGGCCCGTCTGATCTGCTCGTACAGAAACCGGGGCAGAAAGGTGAGAATCCCGTACTTGGTGGTGCTGCAGAAGAGGAGAGTGACAAAAAGGAGAGTTCACATGTTGTTTACGATCCAACAGATGCCAGAAAAGCCACGTAATGCATTACCGAGAGTGGGAATTCATGCATAAATTGTGAGCTAATGATTTTTTTTTTTGTTTTACCCAGGAGATGCTTGAGTAGCATTACCTTAAAGGCTGAACAACAAAGAACTCCATTTGTGTTTTAATATTGCAGCACTTTAAAATCTATTACAAACACTAAAAATTGTGCCCACAGAGCGCAAACAGAGCCATCAAGTCCTGCAAACCCACAACTCGCCCTATAAATAGGCCAAGATGTTTAATCCAACGTTAAATTTAGATCGTAAAATACCCGAAAACAGCACAGGAAACCTTGGCAACCTCAACCTTTATGTCAATCAGCTGTATCGATCAGACAGCTGTATTGATTACCCTCGTTACAGCCAGGAGCTACAGTAAGAGCTTTTAGGTGAGCTAAAAATAAAAAAAGTCAACCTTCAAGTCACGGCCTGCATTGTTTTTGTTTTGTTTTCCAGTGCAGCCTGAGTGAATCGTAAGAGCCTCTGCTTCTGAGTTTAATGGACAGTGTGTGTGTGTGTGTGTGTGTGTATGTGTGTGAGCATGCATGTGTGTACAGAGTGCATGCAACAAATGGTAAGACACTCCTCTATCACCGATTCAGAATCTCCTCGGAGATGAATGCAAAACTGCTTTTTCCATCTGCCTTACACTCAAGACAGAAACGTATACGGAGGGACGTTACACGCTAAAAACCGACGACCAACAGATGTTTTTCAGTCACACTGATACACACCATCCTCGGGGTATGTCCACACTAATGTGTTTTTGTGTAACCTTCACTATGTGAGCTCCTACTACAGCCTTTTGGGACGTCTGAAACAGACTTATGGAAATCCTGCTGCCCCAGTTTTAGCTTACTAAATTAAAACTGCGTTTCAGTCCGGACAGACGGGATTGGAGACTTTTTGGATGAATGCTATGATGAGAACATTCTCTTACTAATTGGGTCTTATCCATCACTGTAATTAAGTCAAAAAAACCTAGCTAAGCCCACGTGTGATCCTATTCGTGTGGGTACTCCTTTTTTTTTTTTTACTGCTGTGGCTTCCTTTGACAATGGATAATGCTCCCTGTACCACTCTCATGAACTTTTTTCCCCTTATACTCACATGCTACTTTCAGTAACAGTACCACCTCATCCTCAGTCCAAGTAAAGAAATCTCTGGTCTTCACAGCGCTCTAGCTCAAGCAACCAACTGGCTGCTTTCTGTTTTCACCGTGACTCACGTGTCCAGTGTACGTGCCTAAAGCTGCGCTAAAACAACTTTCACCTTAAAATGAAAACGTCTGAATACGTCCGACTTTCTGATACCACACTGACGATTGAGCAGATAAGGCTATCTTAATCTAATCAAAGACAAGAGATACCGGACGCCACAAACAGCAACGCTCCCACTTCCAGTGGATTAGGAAAAAAAAAAACAGCCCAGAAACCTCTGGTGGTGTTATTTTTTTATAGCATAAATGTCCAACATGCCGGTGGGGTTAACAGCTGTTAGCTGCAGGGGTGATGCTCTCCTGCAGTCGTGTGGCTTTGCCATGTTTTTATAAAAAACAGACTGTGTTCTTTATGCATTAAAAGCTCTGCTGAGGTCAGACAAGAGTCATGAGTATAAGAGGAAGAACATAGGCGGGGGCCGCCGTCTAGGAGATATGAACATGTTACTTTGCATTTAATGGCAATGCCGCGTAAAAACAACAACACATTAAGAAACGGAAGAGGTGGATGTGGAGGTGAGTCGAGTATAGTCGCATAAAAGCTACAAGGCTTTAATGTTCCCAAAAAAAAATCAATAACGTTATTGAACTTTTAAAACATAAACTAAAGATTTACAGGAACAGAGAGACATCAAAGGGCATGTGTCTGGAGCCGGAGCGCTCCTGCCTCTCCAATCGGCATGCAGCGGGGGCGACATGCCACGCATGATCCAATCAGAGGAGCAAGGGAGCAACCACCTTAATCTTATTTGTAGAGCTGAAATAGGCTCTTTAAAAGTGGAATTGAATCTCCTGACAACAATTGCAAAACCACTGAATGCCCATTGAGCAACAACAGGCCTTTGACTCACAAACTATGAACCCTGTTGTCCTTATGACACCAACCTCACTTACTACAAGCAAACAGCAGTGATAACGTATAAAAAACAGGAACCAAACTACACTGGCGTCTGTCTGAATCAAACTTAACTACATTTCTATTTAGTACAACAGCTGAGCTCATAAAATATTCCAATGACAGCTGGGACAATGTTGGTAAAAAGACACTCTTCACTGCAGCACACGCTGTTTGGCTTTGCCCATGAAGACAGATTATTACGTATGTTGACTGCAGAAGCACCAAAACACACCAGGTGGAATACTGAAGCGCACTCCAATTTTTGCAGTCTAAGCTGCTCGAACCACACAAGGTCATGACTAAGGGAATCACAGCTACAGTCTTGGACTGAGTCGTGAGGGGTAAGAGTGGACAGCTTTTATCCTCAGTGAAATCCGGGAGCAATCAAGCCGCAATTTCACGAATTACACAAGCACCTCTGACCTAAGGTGCTTGTTGTAATTTACCTAAACACATGCAACTTTATTTCGATTAACATCCCTAAAAATTCATGAGGATGTATACTGATTAAGTCGTTTTCCACTGAGCGAGGCTCTCCGATGTCCTTCAGTGGAGTGACATTTGCCTCACCCCTCAGGACTGCTGCAGAAATACAGTCTTTCAATAGGTGATTTATTATACTGCCTTGTCAATAGATGTTTACCCCTAATAGTATTTTTTTTAAGTAAAAAACTTTTTTGAGTTAAGCTTTCTCCTTTTAAGCGGTTTAGTGTGATATCATCACAAACTAAAAACAAGGTGAACTATTAATAGAGGGCAATAAAGAAAATCTCAGCGAGCCAAAGTCTGCTCTACAGAAGAAGACACTGTCCTTCAACCCGACATTGTTGATCTAAAGCCCCTGTGAGCAAACAGCCAACATTTTGGACCGTCCTTTCACAAAACACCAAAAACCTACAATCTGACCATGTGCAAAAAATAAGTAAATAAAAGAGTTTCTAAAGATGTGTCAGTAATAATGTGATGACTACAAACAATTAAAAAGCTGCAAAAAAAGAAAGTTCCAGTAGACTGGTGAGGTGTGCAATGGTTTGATATTTAAATAATAATAATAATAAGATAAGAACGCCTATAAATTATTTTGTTAAAACAGATCCTCTTTCTCTCTCTGCTGTCAGCTCGTCATCAGTAAGGACAGTCTGCTATTCCTCCACATCAGTTCGTAAGAACACAAAGCATGCAAGGTGTGCATTTTAGCAAAAGTTTGAAGCTCAGGAGCGGCACCTACCTGACATGGTTGTCGCAGAACTTGGTAGTCTGAGTCCGGTTGAGGAGCACCGTCCGCGCCGTGGCGTCTACGGGATCCGCGTGGGAAGTGGTCCCGGACATCTCATCATCTGCCTTGCGGTAACCGGCGGACGAGCAAGCAGGTCCTGCACCGTTGGATTGATGGGAGAGAGGCGAGGCTGAGTGAGTGCGAGTGTGAGGCGGAGAGAGAGCGATAGGGAGGGAAGGAGGGAGAGAGAGACAGAGACATAGACGGGAGACGTGGTTTACGGTTCAAAACCGAGGGCGACTAATTAGTACTAGAGGCTACTGTATGCTGATGTATGCTGAAGCCGGCGGGGTCGATTCAATGACGTTTCCCGTTATAAACACCCCCCCCCCCTTGTCTTTCCCGTTC